>CM034155.1:246833507-247029408 GCA_019776745.2 Taxus chinensis | reverse complement strand
CCTATAAACCCTATGTAACAGATCAAAGCACTATATTGTCACTAGCCAAAGATAGTACATATAGCTAAGAGAATCTATTCATTAACAAAAATTTAAGTGATAGAACCACTATTTTACTAGCTCCATGATGTCATCTGGATCCCACAAGAAATTCATTCGATGTAAAAAATTTAATTCTAAATCTATCTTCGGAAGATAAGGCAGTCCACTAGGATACGAAGGAAGCGTTAGCTCTACTTACTCCAGATCAAGTTGACTGTGTTGCTCCTATATGTCTGGTTTATGTCGATGACACTAAACGTACCTACTAAAACGATAAACCCCTTTCTTGGGATCTTAATTGCCTAAACTAGGATGTTCCATCAAGTGTAAAGGTTCGTTTGAAGGGTCATAGTTTTCTACACTAAGGTATTAACATAGGCAGGTTAATTATATACAAATTTTGAACTAGGGTTGACTGTTGTGGTTAGGTTCCTTTATTACATTTTCAAGGTAAAAAACACAACACCAATTATTAAACCAATAATAGCACAATGAAAGTTCACTACAAGGTATAAATTTCAATTCCTTTTGACATTTGTATTCCACTTTTACCATAACAATTTTGGGAGAAAAATAATATCCATGAAAGAAATACCAATTTCTCAAGCACTTATTAATCTAGCGACTTTTACATACTACCAATTTCAACAATAAGTCTTTCAATATATTACCAAAAATAAACAATGAATTACTCAACGTCTTTACGTCATCATTCTTTCATCCTACAAAAACCACGTGAGCAAGATATCAACAATAAATCGTTGGCATGGCATCCACCCTAATCTAACATAATTATATTTTTTTAGTTTCCCATTTACATATGATAATAATTACATTCTACAATCGAAATTAAAAGGTTTAGAGACATGTATTCATTACATTTCATTTTACTTATTTTTGTAACCCAGGAGAGAGAGAGAGAGAAAACACCGTTTTGTCAAAAGTTCTAATGCACACAACAATTTTCATTATAGTGTTTTAAACAATTATTTACATGTGTTAAAAGTTTCCAGGGTGATTTGGCAATTCTACGAGGGTCCCGCAACTTTCTATTTTTACAATTTCTCACTAGCTACAAAACGTTCAAAACGGGCTCGAAGGCTAAGAAACTGCTTCCAAAAGTTATCTTCCAATGAGAACACACACCACGATTAACTTCTATGTGTCCCCAGACATACCAAGAATTCATATAAACTGACAGAATTGGGAAAAAGTGAACGGTTTGCGTTTGAAGGCAAGTTTTCCGGGGCCACTGGTTGTAGTTGGCCCAGTGCAAATTAAACAAAAGTTAGCTCGAGGGCTCAGAAAACCACATCCAAAACTGACGTTCGATGGATGAGCACGCCACAAGACACTTCCTACAAGTTCCCCTATGTGAGGAGAATTCATCAGAGTCGACGAGATTGAGAACGTGAAAACCATTTTCAAACGGTGACTCGTTTTCTGGAGCGACAAGTCAAAAATTGGTCCAGTTTGACCTCGTCAAACTATGACTGGAGGCCTACAAAATTACTTTTCCAAACTATCCAGAAGAGTGATTTTCCCTAAATTAAATGTTCCATGCAATTTTCTAGTGTAAAAACTAGAGGTTTGCGAAGACGGGAAATGATTTCACTTTCAAAGCCAACTTTCTAGATTTAACAACTTCCTATCACTACAAAACAATGTAATAGGGCTCCTATAAGGGCGTCAAAGAGATCACAAATGTTCATTCAAGGTCAATCCAAGGATTGAAGTGACACCTCACATACCCACGTACGCGAAGAAATCTTAACCTCCCTTTTCCGGTGATACGAAGGTTACTTTGTGAGTCCCCAAAAATTGCAATTTATCTAATTAAATAAGGGAGCGGTCAAGTCATTTACAGGGATCTCATCTTCACCCTGTCAATTAAAAAGGGATATGTAGAAATCTAGTTTGGTTGTGAAGCTTACTAGATCATCACGACGTGAGTGAACAAGTTTATTATCTACCAAGCAATATTGGATCTTGTACATTACGATACAAGGTTTTACTATTTTTAAAACAAGTTTATTTTATACAACATAATATACAAAAATCCTTTGGTTATAAATTTTCATTTTGTTGCAAAAGAAAAACTAAAGAACATAAATTATGAGAGATGAGGAGAGATGAACCATGCCTAGAAATGCGCTGGTGAGGCAGAAGTCGAGGAGTTGACATCGCACTGATTGATTTCACTTGCTTGTAGCCACGAAAGAAAAACCCAAAATAGCATCCACAATAATGTATAAATTAGTGACCAGTTTTATTGGACAATCCTCTAGTGGCAAGGAGGGAGTAGCAAGTGCCTCCAGCCGAGTAACAAGTCCACGGTAAGGAGGCTTAACAATGTGTTTGGGATAGCAAACAAATGCCATGTGTGCTATGAATCCATTATGTGCATATCCTGCAATCATGGCATTCCATGAGACAACATTTCTTTGAGGCGTTCTAACAAACAGTTCATACGCCTTCTCAACAAATCCTCTACATATTCAAATGCATTCATCGGGAAAAGTTCATATGCAGCCCATGTATTTGAAATATCCCAAACCCCCACACATTTTTCATGCAAATCAACTATGACCCTTGCAAGAACAAAAATCCTTAAAAAAACAAATTCTATTGTCCATACCCTGCTCCACAACTTCCATCTTGGCACAGGTTGGAAGGACGTTGGCAAAAGTAAACTCATTAGGTTGGAGACATGTTTGTTGCATGGTGAAACAATGTGACTGCCTTATGAGGGACTCATGCCCTTCCACGCACAGTAGCCACATATTTCCATGAGGAGCTATCTCGTTCTTTCATTTGGTCAAACACTGCAAATGCGTCCACCAATGCATTTGAAACTACCCCATTTGACAACATTTCTCTCTCCATTCTTCTTGATGGAAGTCCACACATGTTCCTAAAAATTTGTTTTTTTTTGTTTTGTTTTTGACATAGGCTGGGAAAATGCGTGTATGACTAAACCTTGTCTCAGAACTCAAATTTTGGCACGGGTTGGAAGTATGCTGGCAATGTAAGTTGATTGGGTTGGAGAAGAGGGCCTGCGAATGGCGCAGCCTCATACACGTCCCCCCCACGCAGGTTCAAGACACGTTCTTTAACATAGGAAGGGAGGATTGGTTCGTGTCGCCACCATGGCACTCCCTGAGATGACATATGGTTGCACAGTCCAACAATGGCGCCCTTAAGCACACTGGTTGGGTGAAAAAGTTGTGTTCAAGACTGGTGGCGGCACAAAAAATTGGTTTGAAGCTCCCCCTTCCCCCCATGGCAGCGGTAGACTCTCCCTCACTCCTTTCAACAAAAACCAAGGATGAAAACAAAACATCCCCCATGAAAACCCGAGCCCCCTTTGCCCTAATCCGCCCCCACAAATTCACGGGCCTTTTTAAATTTTTATTTTTTATTTTATTTATTTTATTTTGTTTGTTCTAACTAAAAAAACACAAAGAACCATAAAGCGAAGAAGAATAATAATAAGCACAAATCGATGATCAGCTGATGCAGTTATCGTCCATCGATAATTAAAATAATAATAATATTATTATTTTTATTACAACTCATTAATACTTATTAATCATATTAACAAAGACCAACATTTAAGCTTAACCAAAACAATAATAACAAGAATCGACAATTCGAAAGAATAATTATTATTATGCAGGTGTTCCCTCTAGTTGGTCATGCCCCAACAACATCAAGTCATCCTTCAAACCACCTACCGAATTTGAGAAAGAGATTTTTCCCTAACAGAGTGATCGAAAAGGTGAAGCCAGCAAGGATCAGTAGGAGCACAACAACGTAAAACGCTTAGCAATACAGTCGTCGAAGAAGAAAAAAAAACTAACGAGGAACGGGGCATTACATCCTCCTGCCCTTAAGAAAGCATCGTTCTCAATGCGACATACAATGAAGAAGGAGAAAAAGGTAAACACCAAGGAACAAATATGGCGAAGGCACGCTCTAAGGTTAAGATTTCAGGCACAAAAGCACGGTCACAGGGTGGCCCTAGGAACAATTGGTAGAAATTTTAACTTTCAAGGTTCTGTGAAGATTGGTAGTTCCCTCTTATTTGTTATTTCGTTAATCTCTTTCTATTAACATTATGCTTAATTCAAGTCCTTTGGAATTTCATTTTTTATAGAATTTTATTTTATTCATTCATGTGGGTTCCCATCATAAACTAACGTCACAACACCCTATCAGGGTCATACACAACACTAAAATTTTACAAGCATACTTTTACATATTTTCACGACCGTATCACTTCTCAAGGGTTTTCACCAAACCATGAAATGACTAAAAGCAGACCACATAGCAAAAAAAATTCCAACAATTACGTCCTAGACATAGATCTAGTACACACATATGACTGACAACCATAATCATCACATTGATACATATACAACAAATATCACAATACCTAAAGAAATTCATGACTGTACCAACACAGTGCCAAAACAATATCCAATAGTCCATACCAAACAAGGTGAGAGTCAAGCCTCAATAATAACAATGTGTCAAAAAGACTCACAATGGTACACATAACTCACGATACCAACTCCACAAAACACAAGGCATCACGAAACAACTCCAGATATCTCCAAAAGTAACAAAATACAACTCCATATACCTCCCCAAAGCATCACCAGATAATCTCCATATACCTCCCAAGAGAAAGAAACATAGTACCAGAACCAAGTCAGGTCACTCAACCATAGAGCCCCACCAAGAATATCAGGTCACTCCACCATAGAGTTCCATACATAATAACAGGTCACTAAACCATAGAGGCTCGTCTCCTTTCTCCTTTTAATGAGGCCGGGTCACCCTATTGCTCTGGGCACATAGAGCCCCGTCACCCCCCAACCCAAGTGACATAATAACTCGTGGTTCAACAACCCACTAGTTATATGTAACTCCTTTGGGCATACCCCCATACAACAAAGTGGGTCCATAGGTTCAACCGCTCCATGGTTAATCCCATGACCCTATTCCAACACATTACGACACTAGAACCAGCATAACAGTCCATTCAAATGCCAAGTTGAAAAATCAAAAGCCTCGGGCTAGGCTGCAAAACTTTTAAATATGATAAGAAAGTTTTTAAAACTAAGAAAAACAAATGGCTAATTAGCCATGGTTAGTGCAAAATCCAAATGTTAATGCAACAATCAAATAAATGCCCAAAATATAAGAACATGTCAATTAAGAAAACGACAGGTTCTAGCTAAAAGAGATAAAGATTAATTTATGAATAAAATATGTAATGAGAAAATAACACATTAAAATCACTATGTGGCCTCATACCGCCACCAAAGGGGTACTCATTGAGTTGCTAGCACTCAGACATCAAGCCTCAGCTTGCAGAAATATACTTGTAACTAGAAATGAGTAAATCAAATAATGTAACTGTCATCATCACTACCTGGATCATCCCTCCAAACTCCCACAAGGATCAACATAGTCAAAATCACATAGGATTATTCAATGAACAATCCAATAGGAAAGAGCAGGGAACTCTAATTACATAAGTTGAGCCCAAGGTGGTGTGCACCCATAATATACTGAGCAAGCTCGCAGTATACTAAACAGATAGAAGTGGGTTTTCAGTCTATATAAGACTCCACTTCCTCACTCGTACTCAGCTCAAGATTATGAAAACCTTGTCCACACCTCCTCTCTTCACACATACACTCTTGACAATTTATCCCCTTAGGGTCGTCCAGTGTAAGGTTCACAACATACACATAACTACATCACTAACACAATGGTGATTCATACAAATTAACCATAGCGTCTTATGCATGGTATTTATACGGGGTATAACACAATCATTACTTTCACGGGTTACGATACATCACATTACCACATCCTGCACCCAAAGTGCAATCATTGTACACTAGGGATCATTCTCACCATATCCCCTAAATCACGTCATGAACCATCACATTATACATGAATTATACGTATGAGGAAAACAATGTCTAACCTTACCACATATAGTCAATTGCGATACAACATGACGATGCACACAACTCATCACAATACGGTGACAACATCACGATAAGATTCCATTCACTTTACATCAATTTTGTCATGCAATACAACAATACACCCTCGTATGACATAAAGTACAAAATGTTTTAACCCTCTACAATCCACAATGACATTCCATTCACAAACAATAGGGTGGTACATCACACACGGATTCCTCATTGAATCCACGAAGAAGAGAGTCAATACTCTCATCACACGCACATCAAAATGATAACAAACATGCACTAAGTGACATGCACCACAGGTGTTTTCCATAAGGTCACAAATACAACATTGTTCACATTACAATACATGTCACATTACTCTTCCAATGTCCACCACCATCATGCAGAATCATCACAACTCCAATCCATCCCAGAGGTTTGAGAACATGAACCTCCGCTCTGATACCATATGTAGTGCCCACATTTTACACACCCAAATACAATAGTAAAATACCAGGATAAAAATAATTTTTTGACTTACATTGCTCATTACAAAATACCACAAGGACTCTAAGTAACGAAAACTCAACAACATATACAACACTTACATAAGTCATCAAATCACATAGACACATGGCAACACCACATACATGTTTATACCACACTTTTCCAAATGAATGAGTACTGGCAATGACCAAACCACAAGACAAATGACTCAGGATTGGCAAACCCACAACACATCATTTCTTTAATTGCACCTTAGTTACGATTAACATTCTGAGAACATTATTGTGCAAGGATAGCTTTCTCCTTTTTCAACCTACAAAATCTTAAGTTCATTCCACATTTAATTTACAGTTCGACCATTTTAAGTTGGCTTTTGTTTTATGCATCACTGAAATTTCCATAACTTACTTGCTTATTTGGCACAATTCAAATCACATATAAAGTACTTAATTATCTTGTTCTTATGTTAAGAATATGCTTCTCAAAATTTTATTCAATGTTTAAAATTTACCCTTGCTACACAAGTGCAACTAACGTGATGTCAAGATGAAATCTTGGGATTAAGGAAGACATAGGTTCGAGATAGCTTTTTTCCCCAAGAACATCCTTCGATCACGGAATAGTTATTTCGCTAACAAAGTTAATAAAGTTCAATAACCTATTGACTTCCATTTATACTTATATATCTTTTTTTTCTCAAAGTTTGATCACACCAAGGCAATACATATTCTTTAAAACACATAAAAATATTTAAATGAGTTATAAGGACTCCAAGAGTGGCAGTATCCCTACCCTCAAATCTCATTTTTTTCCTCTTCTATGCTTTACTTTTACATCACATTATGGTCGCATTATTACCATCGTTTTATAACAAAAGAGTTACGAAAGCACTTGTCTAACATCTTAAGGAGTACATGGTTAGAAGCATTATAAACTACACATGAACCACAAGTGACCTATGTTCACGAAGATCCCATGTCTTTGCATTTCACAACTCCGCATAAGAAATGTTATTTATTCCTTAATGCCATATAATGACATAACAAGGGATTAAGGGACAAGATTACAGTTTCTAAGGTTCTCTAGAATCAACATCTTCCAAATCAATTTCGTATGCAAGGAGTTAAATTATAGTTTTCTACCCACAAGTTAACATCCTAATCCACTAGGGTTTAGTTTAATTCCAATGTTCACTTAGGGCTTTACGCTCTATTATAGATTAGATTAAGATTCAAAACATATTCACCATATAAACCCTTCGTAACAGATCAAAGCACTATATTGTCACTAGCTAAAGATAGTACATATAGCTAAGAGAATCTATTCATTAACAAAATTTTAAGTGATAGAACCACTATTTTACTAGCTCCATGATGTCATCTGGATCCCACAAGAAATTCATTCGATGCAAAAAATTTAATTCTAAATCTATCTTCGGAAGACAAGGCAGTCCACTAGGATACGAAGGAAGCGTTAGCTCTACTTACTCCAGATCAAGTTGACTGTGTTGCTCCTATATGTCTGGTTTATGTCAATGACACTAAACGTACCTACTAAGACGATAAACCCCTTTCTCAGGATCTTAATTGCCTAAACTAGGATGTTCCATTGAGTGTAAAGGTTCGTTTGAAGGGTCATAGTTTTCTACACTAAGGTATTAACATAGGCAGGTTAGTTATATACAAATTTTGAACTAGGGTTGACTGTTGTGGTTAGGTTCCTTTATTACATTTTCAAGGTAAAAAACACAACATGAATTATTAAACCAATAATAGCACAATGAAAGTTCACTACAAGGTATAAATTTCAATTCCTTTTGACATTTGTATTCCACTTTTACCATAACAATTTTGGGAGAAAAATAACATCCATGAAAGAAATACCAATTTCTCAAGCACTTATTAATCTAGCGACTTTTACATACTACCAATTTCAACAATAAGTCTTTCAATATATTACCAAAAATAAACAATGAATTACTCAACGTCTTTACGTCATCATTCTTTCATCCTGTAAAAACCACGTGAGCAAGATATCAGCGATAAATCGCTGGCATGGCATCCACCCTAATCTAACATAATTATCTTTCATTATATTCTACAATCGAAATTAAAAGGTTTAGATACATGTATTCATTACATTTCATTTTGCTTCTTTTTGTAACCCACAAGAGAGAGAGAGAGAAGGGTAGAGAGAGAAAACACCGTTTTGTCAAAAGTTCTAATGCACACAAAAATTTTCATTATAGTGTTTTAAACAGTTATTTACATGTGTTAAAAGTTTCCAGGGTGATTTGGCAATCCTACGAGGGTCCAGCAGCTTTCTATTTTTACAATTTCTCACTAGCTACAAAACATTCAAAACGGGCTCGAAGGCTAAGAAACCGCTTCCAAAAGTTATCTTCCGATGAGAACACACACCATGATTAACTTCTATGTGTCCCCAAACATACCAAGAATTCATAGCAACTGACAGAATTGGGAAAAAGTGAACGGTTTGCATTTGGCGGCAAGTTTTCCGGGGCCACTGGTCGTAGTTGGCCCAGTGCAAATTGAAAAAAAGTTAGCTCGAGGGCTCAGAAAACCACGTCCAAAACTGACATTCGATGGATGAGCACGCCACGCGACACTTCCTAGATGTTCCCCTATGTGAGAAGAATTCATCGGAGTCAACGGGACTGAGAACGTGAAAACCATTTTCAAACGGTGACTTGTTTTCTGGAGCGACAAGTCAAAAATTGGTCCAGTTTGACCTCGTCAAACTGCGACCAGAGGCCTACAAAATGGATTTTTCAAACTATCCAGAAGAGTGTTTTTCCCTAAACTGAATGTTCCATGCAATTGTCTAGTATAAACACTAGAGGTTTGTGAAGACGGGAAATGATTTCTCTTTCCAAATTTCAAATGGCGGTCCAGAACCAAAGCCAACTTTTTAGATTTAACAACCTCTTATCACTACAAAACAGTTGAACAGGGCTCCTATAAGGGCGTCAAAAAGATCACAAATGTTCATTCAAGGTCAATCCAAGGATTGAAGTGACACCTCACATACCCACGTATGCGAAGAAATCTTAACCTCCCTTTTCCAGAGATACGAAGGTTACTTTGTGAGTCCCCAAAAATTGCAATTTATCTAATTAAATAAGGGAGCGGTCAAGTCATTTACAGGGAACTCATCTTCATCCTGTCAATTAAAAAGGGATATGTAGAAATCTAGTTTGGTTGTGAAGCTTACTAGATCATCACGACGTGAGTGAACAAGTTTATTGTCTACCAAGCAATATTGGATCTTGTACATTACGATACAAGGTTTTACTATTTTTAAAACAAGTTTATTTTATACAGCATAATATATGAAAATCCTTTGGTTATAAATTTTCATTTTGTTGTAAAAGAAAAACTAATGAACATAAATTATGAGAGATGAGGAGAGATTAATCATGCCTAGAAATGAGCTGGTGAGGCAGAAGTCGAGGAGTTGACATCGCACTGATTGATTTCACTTGCTTGCAACCACGAAAGGAAAACCCAAAATAGCATCCACAATAATGTATAAATCAGTGACCATTTCTATTGGACAATCCTCTGGTGACAAGGAGGGAGCAGCAAGTGCTTCCAGCTGAGTAACAAGTCCACGGTAAGGAGGCTTAACAATGTGTTCGGGATCGCAAACAAATGCCATGTGTGCTATGAATCCATTATGTGCATATCCTGCAATCATGGCATTCCATGAGACAACATTTCTTTGAGGCATTCTAACAAATAGTTCATACACCTTCTCAACAAATCCTCTACATATTCAAATGCATTCATCAGGAAAAGTTCATATGCAGCCCATGTATTTGAAATATCCCAAACCCCCACACATTTTTCACGCAAATCAACTATGACGCTTGCAAGAACAAAAATCCTTAAAAAAGTAGATTCTATGGTTCATAATTTGCTCCAAAGCTTCGATCTTGGCACAGGCTGGAAGGACGCTGGAAAAAGTAAACTCATCAAGTTGGAGACATGTTTTTTGCATGGTGAAACAGTGTGACTGCCTTATGAGGGACCCACGCCCTTCCACGCACAGTAACCACATAGTTCCATGAGGAGTTGTCTCGTTCTTTCATTTGGTCAAACACTGCAAATGCATCCACCAATGCATTTGAAACTACCCCATCTGACAACATTTCTCTCTCCATTCTGCTTGATGGAAGTCCACGCAGGTTCCTAAAAAGTTGTTTTTTTGTTTTGTTTTTGACACAGGCTAGGAAAATGCGTGTATGACTAAACCCTGTCTCAGAACTCAAATTTTGGCACGAGCTAGAAGTATGCTGGCAATGTAAACTGATTGGGTTGGAGAAGAGGGTCTGCGAATGGCGCAGCCTCATACACGTCCCCCCCCACGCAGGTTCAAGACACATTTTTTGACACAGGCACAGGAGGATTGGTTCGTGCCACCACCATGGCACTCCCTAAGATGACATTTGGTTGCACACTCCAACAATGGTGCCCTTAAGCACACTGGTTGGGTGAAAAAGTTACGGCCAAGAGCTATGGGGGCACAAAAAATTGGTCTGAAGCTCCCCCTTCCCCCCATGGCGGCGGTAGACTCTCCCTCACTCCTTTCAACAAAAACCAAGGCTGAAAACAAAACATCCCCCATGAAAACCCGAGCCCCCATTGCCCTAATCTTCCCCCACAAATTCACAGGCCTTTTTAAATGTTTATTCTTTTATTTTATTTATTTTATTTTGTTTGTTCTAACTAAAAAAACACAAAGAACCCTAAAGCGAAGAAGAATAATAATAAGCACAAATCAATGATCAGCTGATGGAGTTATCGTCCATCAATAATTAAAATAATAATATTATTATTATTTTTATTACAACTCATTAATACTTATTAATCGTATTAACAAGGACCAACATTTAAGCTTGACCAAAACAATAATAGCAAGAATCGACAATTCGAAAGAATAATTATTATTATGCAGGTGTTCCCTCTAGTTGGTCATGCCCCAACAACATTAAGTCATCCTTCAAACCACCTACCGAATTTGAGAAAGAGATTTTTCCTTAACAGGGTGATCGAAAAGGTGAAGCCAACAAGGATCAACATGAGCACAAAAACGTAAAACGCTTAGCAATACAATCGTCAAAGCAGAAAAAAAACAAATGAGGAATGGGGCATTACATATAGGTTGGTGGAAGCGGTTTGTTGGCATGTTGAGTTCTAGGTGTTATCATTGATGGAAAAGCTCATTAGTAAAAAAGAGGTTGATATAGTAGAGTCATAGGATGCTAGGTAGGTTGATGGAATGGAGTATAAAGTAGTTTCATGATGGCATGAGGTGATTCAATGAGATTGGCTTGGTCTAATAAGCCTAGTCAAGTGACCTAGCTAGCCTAGGTGATGGAGCATGATGGTTTTAATTTCTTGGTGGCTTGAGGATAATGGTAACATCATGTAGAGTATGTTTGGGGAGTGTTTAGGCTCTCACATGAGTTTTAGGGTGTAGGAACAGGTTTAAGACCCAATTTCAAATGCTCATCTAGACCAAATCTAGGTGCTTAGAGGTATGAGGATGAATTACAGAGCCATGAGAGATCATGGAAGCATGAAGGGATGTCATAAATGTTGTTCTATGTATGTTAGGTAATTTTGGAGAGGTTTCTTGATGAATTAAAATGTTGGTTTAGTTGACCCTATCTTAAACCATGCAAAACCTCAAACGCTAGTCATGAAAATGAGATGAGATGAGATGGAAAATCAAGTTTGAAAGAATTTTCTCCAACCTACTCCAGTATGGTGAAGGGTCCATACTGTAGTAGCTTGATTTTCCTTGCTTGACATTGTAGTCTCTCTTTATTCAAGTAAATCCAAACCTTGTCTCAAATGTGAAGCTTGTGCTCTCTACGATGTTGATGATGTCTAGCCCTATACTTAGCTTGAGACTTCTCTAATTGTTTTTTCACTTTGAGATGGTTTTTTTGGATCCTCTCAACAAACTTCATTTTTCTAATCACTTCTGAATCATGTATCTCCTCTTCTTATTGTTTTCCAACCATAATATCCAATGGATTGGTAGATATATACCCCAAGCATGGTTCAAAAGATAACTGGATAGTAGATGTGTGTACTGCCCTGATGTAGGAATGTTGAATGTAGGCTAAGGACTCATCCCAAGTCCATGGATACTTGCTATTGTATCCTCTAATCTGATGCACCAAAGTCATGTTCACCACCTCCATTTGTCCATTTGTCTGGGGACGGAAGGATGTGCTTCGCTGAACTTGGTGTCCATATTATCCCATGAGGTAATACAAAACTTCCCCAAGAACCTAGAATATCTATCAGAAATAATAGACTTCACCAAACCAAAATGTACCCATAAATTAAAAAAGAAAAGTTCAGTTGCCTCACTTTTTTTTATTGTCTTTTTAAATGCCATAAGAACACACATTTTATTGAATCTATCTACAACAACATATAGATAACCATGGCCATGTTTAGACATAGGTATTCCTCCTACAAAATCCATACAGATATTCTCCCATAGACGAGTAGGGACCGGTAATGGCATATATAAACCTTCCTTCCTGATTTTAGGCTTGTTTGTACAAAAACGTTTACATCCTCTTATAAATTTAGATAGTTCTTCTTGCATATTAGGCCAATACGCATACTTTTGTAAGTGGGCTATGGTTTTTCCAATATCAAAATATCCTAGTACTTTCGAGGTATGTGCTTCCATCATCAATTTAATCCTTTCTCCTTCTGGCACACAAAGCTTCCCCCATCGGTATAGTAGCCCATATTTGAGATTAAAATCTTTGATACCCATATTTTCAGCCCCTTTGAACTACAACTGTTGATATGTCACCCCAAAATATTTGTATTGAGATTATGTCACTTTGTAAGCTTCCATCGTGAAGGGCTCAATATGAGAGATAGTGTCCAAAATAGATTTTTTCTCCTGTGTAGCCAGCCTAGACAACATGTTTGCCACCAAATGAGTGCTACCCTTATTATATTTGATCACTAAATGGAACTGCTAAAGGAATCCCATCCACTTGTAATTCCTTGCCTAGTATAATTTAGACTATGCTTATAAATACTGGAGAGGTTTGTGGTTAGTGTGCACAATAGTTTCTTTACCCAACAAATAATGTTTCGATTTCTTTATTTCCTAAACTAGTGTATACATCTCTATCCTATACTGAATATCCTCTAACTGTTGAAGTGAAAGTTTCTGACTGATTATATAATGTCTTACCTCCATGTAGAAACATTGCTCCCATAGCATAATCACTGTCATTTGTCTCTACTTCAAAGGGTTGTTACAAATTAGGAAGAGCAAGTACTAGAGCATGACTAATTTTGTATTTTAATAACTCAAAATCATTATCTTGTTCCTTACCCGAGTAAAACCCCTTACTCTTTGTAGCCGTTATGTATAGAGGTGATGAAATGGTAGAGAAGCTTAGAATGAACTTCCTTATGTATTGTACTACTCCCACAAAAATTCTAGTCATTGTGGTTCACGTTGGTGTTGGCCAGTTGGTGATGACTTCTAACTTCTTTGGATCCACTCATAGTTCTCTTCCTCTAACCACGTGCCCACGATAGACAAGTAACTATTTGGAAAATTCACACTTCTTCATATTGCATAATAGTTGTTTCTCCTTGAGAACTTGCAAGACTTACTACAAATGTGTTAGATGTTCCTCCCATGTGGTACTAAAAATCAGAATATCATCCAGATACAAAATGACACGTGAATCTATGAATTCCCACGATACATCATTCATCAATCTCATAAATGTAGTGGGTGCATTACATAAACCAAATGGAAGTACTAACCACTCATACAAATCATGTTTTTTTTTTAAGTAGTGTTCCATATATCCTCCTCCTTCATCCTTACTTAGTGATAACTAGACTTGAGATCTAACTTTATGAAGAACTTTACATGCTAAAGTTGGTCCAAGAGGTCATCTATGCGTGGGAGTGGATATTTGTTCTTTATGGTAAACTTATTCAAAGCATGGTAGTTGATGCACATTCTCTAAGAACCATCCTTCTTTGGCACCATCACAATAGGAAAACCACATGGCGAGGTGCTTGGACATATTACCCCTTGGTCTAATAGCTCTTGGAGTTGTTTCTTTACCTCTGTAATCTCCAACAAGGATTGTTGATACAACTCGATATTTGGTAGAGGGGACTCTGGCAACAGTTGAATCTCATGGTTTACCTCTTGCTTTGGTGGTAACCCATTGGGAGTTTGGAATACTTCCTGAAAATATTGAATTATGCTATCTAAATCCTTATTCCCTTTGTTAGAAATATCTAAAAATTTTACCCAATCTTGCTTATCTTTCCATAAAAGTAAAAAAAACTAATTGTGATTTGGTGTTAGGAAATAAGGGATAAAATATGCCAAAAAATCCCACACAGAATCACAAAAGTAGAAACTAATATGTAGAATAATATTATAGATCTGAAATAAAGGTGCAAAAAATAAAAGAACACAACACAGAGACAATATTTAACGCGGTTCACCCAATTTGGGCTATGTCCACAAAAAATCACTTGCTCATATTTTATTACAAGCCACCTCTTTCTCTCAATACAATACCCATATCTGTTTGGAGTTGTATTAAAAAAACTCTCCTGAATTCACACCTGAACTCACACATCTACAATGTTCTATATCCCCTACCATGCACAAAAGCACACAAATAGATAACTTCTTAAGCAGTTTTACAATATTGTGGGTACCAAAACCATGGCCAAAAACTGGCCCATAAACCTATGGGTCAAAAATACCATCCATATGAGAAGAGCACATTTCCTAAGGTATTGGGCACATTTTTTTAGGCCAAAAAAAAATCTCGGTGGTTGCACCCCCACAGCCCCACTCAAGGGCTGACCCAACTCGACCCCAAACCTCAGCGACAAAACTGTGGATAGTGTACAATACTTTTAGTGTACAATCTTCAACACTTCCACACATGAAAACAAGCTCCAAAGCATAATAATCTTCCACTTCAAGACTGATTTTCCTCAGAGAAAGCTTCTCAACCCTTCACTGTCGTTCGTGAAGACCAACCAAATCTAAACATAGCTTTATTTTCTCCCTTACGACCACCTTGGTCATCATGTCTACAAGATTCTGACTGATATGAATCTTCTCAGCTTCAACTTATCCTCCTCCAAAACTGTCCTAATGAAATGGTACCTTAATTTTATATGCTTCATCCTAGAGTGGAAAGTGGAGTTATTTTCTAGGTGTATAAAACTATGAGTATCACTATGCATCTTCTCTTTCTCCTACTTATGCATCAACTCCTCAAGAAATTAATGTAACCAAATCATCACAAGTTGCTTGGCTCTGTAATAACAAAATACTTTAGCCTTTGTGGTTTACAAAGTCGTAATCTTCTGTAGTCTATGAAATACATCTCAATTTTGTGTCACACCTACAGTGAAACATATAACTTGTCACACTCTTCTAGTATTATCCACATTTATAGACATATATGAATCTACATAACCATGTAAAGTGGTGTCTGATCCACTGTAGCAAAAAATTGTCCCCATGGTCCCTCTCAAGTATCCAAGGATCCACTTTACTACCTACCAATGATATTTACATGGATCACTCATAAATCTACTCATAGATCTCACTGCATGGGAAATATCAGCCTTAGTACACACTATGGCATACATCAAACTGCCAACCATTGATGAGTAAGGTACCTTGGACATATGTTTTCTCTCCTGCTCTATCTTGGGACACAACTCTTTTGATAACTTAAAATGGTCTGCCAAAGAATTCCCAATCAGTTTAGCATCTTGCATATTAAACCTCTCAAAGACCTTTTTAATGTACTCTTCCTGAGATAAAGTCATCTTTCGTTCCTTCCTATCCCTAGATATCCTCATACCAAGGATTTTTTTGGCTGCCCCCAAATCCTACATATCAAAGGAGTCACTTAGTTGTTTCTTGAGTACTTTTATTTCCTTCATGTTTTTTCCTGTAACCACCATATCATCAACATATAAGCATAGGATAATATAACTTCCATCCTAAAATTTCTTTATATAAACACAATGGTCAGAATGGCATCTAATATAACCTTGCTCCATCATGAATCTATCAAATTTCTTATACCATTGACATGGAGCTTGCTTCAGTACATACAAGTTTTCTTCAGTTTGTACACCATCTCCTCTTTACCTTTGACCTCATAACCCTCTGGCTGCTGCATATATAGATCCTCCTCCAAATCACCATGGATAAAAATAGTCTTTACACCTAGCTTCTCTAAGTGCAAGTCTTCTACTACCACTATTACAAGAAAATTTCTAACAGAATTCATTTTTACTACAGTAGAAAACATCTCATCAAAATCTATACCTTTTTCTGTGGAAACCCCTTGACCACAAACCAACACTTGTATCTTTTCTTGACTCCTTCCTCTTTAAATATGTACACCCACTTATTCTGCAATTCTCATTTTCCTTTGGGTAGCTTCACCAAATACCAAGCCTGGTTCTCCATGAGATTTTAATGCTCCTCATCCATGTCTTACTCCCACTTCTTCCTGGCATCTACCTACGTTGCTTCATCAAATCTCTCTAACTCTCCACTTTCAATGAGTAATAAATAATTAAGATAAGGTGAAAACCGTTTAGGTTTTCCTCTAAAGCTAAAAGACCTCCTCAATATAGGAGTTTGGGGTTCCTAAAATTATTCATGTGTCACTTTCCCATCTGGAAGATCCTCTACCACTGTATATTATTTCCTGGATTCTTCCGTGTTTTCCTAAAACTATTGCTTATACATAACTTTCTCATTTAATACCACATCCCTGGATCGAATAATTTCATTTTCCTCAAAACTCCAACATTTATATCCAAAGTCATCACCACCATAACCAATGAAAACACATTTTTCTTATTTAGCCTCTAGATTGGTCATATAATCCTTGTCAATATGAACAAACACCTCACATCAGAAGACATAGGAAATAATACTTCAGAGGCTTTAGCAAAGCATGTTCAAGATTTTGAGGTTTACAGTCGATAGCATTTTGGTAAAGTACTGCAAGATTGTGATAAATGGTGGGATAAATTTAGCCTATCATTGAAAATAAGGGAAGTGACCTCTCCCCAAAGCCTCAATTGAAGCATGAGGAGGGGGGATGCACTTTTTGAAATCATCTGGAAGTTGTTTGACAAAGGTGAAAAATATTACAGTGATGAATGGGTTGGAACACATGGGAGACCACCCCTTATCTTGAGTCCCATGACTACTTGGCATAATAATGTTGCCCAATCTCATGATAGATTTTCAGCATGAGCAGAGATTATCTTAGGCACTCAGGGGTGTAAAGGAATGAAAAATATTATGCAGATCAATTTGAAGAGTATGACATGGCACAATAGCTTCGACACATCAAGGAAGAGATGAATTTGCATGAGGACATGTAAAAGGTAAAGTACATGGGAGATGATGAGTGCATTAATTGACTTATTATATATCATCTATATGGCTACTGGTTTGTTTCTGAACATGTTAATTAGTGCATGTGGGATGTTCTATATAGTTATATCCTAAGTAAGGTTGATGTATTTCTCTTGTTTTTGCTTCATGTGAACTTGTGACTGTAGAAATTCCTACTAACTTCTTTTGTGAGTAATGTGATGACATGTGTCGGATAATAATTAGCATTTACTGCCAATTCAAGGAAGTAGTAATCAAGAATACTAAGTCTTTTGTCATCACACCATCATGGAGGATTCTCCCATAACAAGCTTACAAACACGAATCTTATTTTTAGCTATATCATAAGATTTCAATGAGCTTTAATAAGGTTTTTATTGGTTGAATTCAATGCCTATAATCATGGCACGTTTGCTAACTAATTGTGTCTATAAATAAACCTTCTTGAATACAATTTAGTAGTTATTTGATGATAGTAATTTATAGAATAGTTTTATATCAGTTAGCTTATACTTTCAGTCTCATACTGAATATGTTTTGGAACTCTTTTGAATCAATATAGTCAATGTTGTTTTGGATATTTTGTGGTGTTAAGAGTACCTCAATCCCAAGGGATAGCAAGGGCCCACTCAACCAAGGTGATTGTAGGATTTATGTTTCATGCATGTTCATTATTTATGATAAGTTCAAGTTTTAATGCTTCGAATGGTTATCTAGATGTAGTTACTTATTTCCTTGCCTAGCATATTTCCTTTCTGTTATTTTAATTCAATGTATGTCATTTAAATTCTATTATTTTAATTTAATTTTTAATTCAGTGTGTTTATTTAAAATCCAGTTAAAGTATTTCCTTTGGATTCATTTTTATCACAACAATGTTGTTTAGTTATTTCAGTAGCTTAAATGTATTTCATTTTAGTAGTTTAACATTGCATTTCCTTTCCATATATAAAAGGGAAACAAAGGGAACCACACCAACCAAAACCCCCCAAAAGAGAACCACCACAACATTTGAGTTGCATAAGACTTCACTGCATACGTCCTAGGACACAACCCTAGTTTTATAATGACACTAAAATTTGAATATGTTTGTTAAATTATTGGAGAATCCAACGACCCATCACTCTTTAGCTAGGAAATGGAGCAAAATCTTGCATCAAACAATGTCATCATGTCATCCCCATCAACTTCTACTTTCTCCATTGGCTCATCCATGCCTATGGTTACCTTTTTCATGGTCACCCAACCTTTGATCATCAATGTGCCTCATCAAGGACCTCTTGTTCAAGCCACCACCTATGATGAGACCAATCCTTTCTTGCATCATCAATCCATCCCATCTAGACCACCTACCCCTCCATTCATTGCGTTAGTTAAAGATTTTGGGCCTTCCATTATCCCTCGTGGTAGTGTGGAGTTTCAATATCTTCTCGACGCTAATATTGTAGACCTCCATGACTACCTTCTTAGGAAATCAACCCAACTTCCTATTGATGGGCCACATATCCAAAAAATATATGTTTATCACTCCCATCCTGAAACAACCCAAGTTCTTTCTTCGTAGCTTGTAGTTATTTTCCCTAGTGTCGAGCATGGTTTTACCTTGGGTTTTCTTGAGGTCTCAAGGGAGGTAACAACCTAACTCATCCTCAATCTGGTGGGGTTTCTAAGATACCCACAGAATGTGCGATAGTGTTTTGCACTTTGTGAAGAGAGTGAACAAGGCTTCCTTTTCCCTGCAAGAAATCCTACAAAAAAAACACTTAAACAAAATGGTGTTAGTATAACAAGTGGGAGATTTATCTGGCTAAATCCATTCCCCAGAATCCCAAAGACTTTCTTGAACAAATATCAACCTGCTTATGAACAACTATGGTTTTTTTATTGATAATAATGTTATAATATAATATGAAAAAATGGATACTATGACCAGCTGGTGTCATTTATTTAGGTGGATAGATACATAAAATCATGGTAACAAGCTTAAAACCAAAGATCATATTCTTGATCCATGTACAAGTTTTCAGAGAATTTGGATCCTACATAACCAACTAGATCTTCCTCCTCAGTGAAATAAGACTCAGGCTCATAAATGAAATCCTCTGCAATGAAGTTAGACACTTCCTCTTGAGTATTGTAGAGATTTGTAAGTGTGGTATCGGTATCAGGGATGCTGATATAACTATTGGTATCGAACTCTGATGCGGTGCAGTAGTATTTTGGTATGTCTAAGCTAGTTGCGTAGTTGTACTCAAACTGTGTGAGGTCCTCTTGGATTATTTGGACCTCGTCGTATGCATTCCAAAAATCTTCTGTGGTGTAGCAGATGCGTTGAGTGGATGCAAAAATGGAATCCAGGTGATCAAAGGGTGCATCCTGAATGGCACAAAGTTCTAAATCATGAAGCAGATCATACAACTCCCAGTATAATGAATGATGGATAATGGGAAAAGAGTCAATGTTAGAAACATGATGATTGTTACCTCCTAACGCCATTTGAAATCACCATGTTGGGCAACATGTTATATGATTAATAAAACAAACAAGGGTTGTTAGAGAGCTTATGGGAAATATATAATAAAGAAATATTGAACAAGAATCGCTGATGAATAGGCCAATCGCTTGTGATTGCTGATAATTTTAATAGCTTTGTAGAAAAAGGTGTGAAAACTCAATTAAACGATAATTTTAAAGGATTTTCAAAGCATACAAGAAATGATAAATAAGATACAAAAAATATTACCTACCAATGGTGATAGAAACTAATGAAATAAGACAATTACCTTGCGAGAATGATCAAATTGGATGCTGATCGAGCGAAGATGGTTTGATGATGACCACAGACGAAATGATGACTAGGTTGACTATTTTAGAGCAGCATAATAATGATGGAGTTTTATTAGAGATGGATGATATCTAGTTTTTTTGAAGAAGATTGAAATTTATCTGTAAAACACAAAAAATTCCCTCCAAAAGAGGTCAAGAAACAAGCTTATATAGATTGTCGACGATCGGGCAAATCGTCGGTGATTTCACAAAATCTTAGTTAGGTGATCAAAAGGAGTGATTTGCCTTCTATTTTGAACTCGATTTTGTTAGATCTCAAAAGAGGTTAGGATGAGAAGTGGGAGTGACTCGAGCTAAACTAAATTACTTAGGATGAGGATGAGGGATTTTTTGGAAAGTTGCTTTATTTATAGCTAGTTAAGTCTGGAGAGGTGGTTAGGGATAAGTTAGGGTGGTTGAGTGTTATTTATAGAAGGTTAGTAAACTAGTTAGTTAAAACTAGCGGATGTGTCCAAGTTAGTATGGTGAGGTGTGAGGATATTTATTTATTTTAATTAACTAATTAATTGATTAGACTTAGGACCGTGGTAGTATTAGATTAATTTAATTAAAGGGGATCTATGGCTGATCTAATGTTGTGGGTTATTGCAAGTGGGTTAGATTGATTGTGAATGTGTTTGAAATAGTGATATACAGGGGGTGTAGATTTTTGGTGTCTACATTTTCCCCTTTTTATCTAGAAATTTTTGGCAAATTGTTATAAAAAAACTAAGGAAAGGTTGTGTTGGTATGGGTGATTCTTCTGTAACCCAATATAGTGAATACTAACATGTTTTGTTTCAAAAGGATGCCCCTGTTGAAGGGACTACAGTGCAGGGTAATAGAGAATCAAGTGACAGGATGGCCAAAGGGCTTGACACCTGTGGACATATGATTCTTACCAATTAAAATTGACAAGCGATAAAATCAAGTGATGGGGGATAAAGGGCGTGTCTCCCATAGACGAATGGTAAAATCCTGAGTTTTGATTATGTTGATTTGATCGAAGATTTTGTGGGCTAATACCTTTGAAAACATGTCACATTGGTACAAAGGGTAAAAATAAATGATATGGTTTTAGGTAATGTAGATAAAAAGGGCCCAAAACAGGTAAATCGTCGGTGATTAATGCAATCACCGATGATTGTGTTGTGTGAAAAGGGGGTTAAATAACCCAACGGTATTTTGTTTTTTAATTATATGACTCGACTGTTTGGAACACAAATTTTTCAGAGCATGAAAAACGTGTCTTTTGAAGCGAAGAAGTGTAAAAATGGCGTCCTTGAGCCGGAAACGAAAGCCCGTGCTAGATGAGGTAGGTTTTCATCCTTTCTTTATTTTGTTTTTGTGATTTTGATGAATCGATCACATTTTAGGCAACGCGGATGCCCTAATTTTTTTTAGCAAAGATCGTCGGTGATTCATCCAATCACTAGTGATTGAGGTGAATCACCGACGATTCACCTGTGACAAAACAATTTTGTATTTTTGAAAGGAAATATTATATTTCTTATGAAAGTTTTTGATTTAAGGTTTGTTTTATATGTATAGTGTATATTTAAATTCTGGTGATAATGTTTATAAGGTGATTTCATTGTTTTGATTTATTTTTCAAAAATAAACATTGGTGATAATATTAATGTTAATTTTGTGTGTCTATGTTTTGCAAGTGGATGCAAAGTTGACTATCTGAGATCATATACCTTTGATGTTAGATGAGGTCCAGGAGGATCTATCTGATGTGGACTAGCAGAATTTGGAGGCAGAGGAGGAGAGAGGTGAGGGTGATGATGTTGTAACCGTAGTTGTTACAGTAATGACGGTTGTGAAGGGCGTAGTGGAGATGGAGAGAGACACCGCTCAGAGAGAGCGTGATGATATTGTGGGAGTTCGGGATACAATTATCATAGAGAAGGATGGTTTGATTGTTGAGAGTGATGGGTTACATGCATAGCTTGTATAGGTATCTTCTGGTAGAGACAAGTATAAGGGACAGATGGATATATTGAGGAAGGCCTTGGGGATCATAGGGCCTTCTATTTCTGGCACGGAGTTATCAGTGATGGCTCAACATAGGGGAGTATCTGCAGCATTTGGAATGATTTCAGTATCACAAATTACGAGGTCATGTGAGGAGAGAGATATTATTACGTGGACATAATCATCAATAAATACCTTGATGCCACCTTGTATATTGATCATGTAGTTTCCCAAGGGGGTGCCATAGCAATGGCGAGGCCTAGTGATAATGCAACGTGCGTGGGACATCCACCTAAGAGATCGGATAGACGGGGTGATGGAGATAGAGGATCCGGTGGTGGTTCTCCTAGAGATGCAGGTGCAGCGGGAGGCACTCCTACTCCTAGAGGAGAGGGTGGTGCTAGCACGGTATTAGGAGATGTGGATTTTACCACATGATTTTTTTATGGCGTCATAGGCTCATAGAATTTCGTTTTCTTTATATCATGTGATTATACAGAAATTTGTGATGTATCTGAGACTTTGATATATATGTATGTGATGATGATGGTTTTTAGACTTGTATTTGTGGGCTCATAGAAGCCCATGATGTTATTTTGATTATGCAGTCATTTGTGTACAAGACTTTTATATATACTTATATGTGATGATGATTTATGATGATGATGATATTATTTATGATGTTGTGTTTTGTTGTGCATTTATTAGATGTTGATAAATGGATATAGAATTTTTTTATTAAAGGTGTTTTGAAAAGGTGTCAAATTGAAATGTTAAATCAAGGGATGTAACTAAATTAAATGAAGCAAAAGTGGAAATAACACCCCACTATAAATATTATATGCATACATAATGGGTTTAAAATAACACTTTGCACTAGTAGCCTTTCAAGATGTTAAATAAGACAGTCAATGGACAGTTCATAAAAATCACAATGGATTTGGGTAAAATGTATTTTTACTATGATAATAGACAAAGGAGGCCTTGTGAGTGTATGTTGTTATGGGGGAAAAATATTTTCCTTTTTAACGGGTTTATAGAGAATTGATGCCCCAACTTTTTTAATATTTTGAAGCAAACTGATCAACGCGGGAATCTTGCTTATGATGGGAAATTTGATCAATGCGCGAAGCTTTCCTGGATACTCTTGATTTTGTTGTATTTTAAAGGCTGATCAAAGTGAGAATCCTTATATATGAGTAGTCATCCTTCAAGGGTATGGTCTACGTTTCTTTACTTTTTGAATTTTCTATTTTAAATGGTCATCCTTCATGGGATCGGTCCATGATTTTGACAGGTAGTTGTCTTTCGAGAGACCAGTCTACTTTTTGATAATTTATATTTTATAAATAGTTGTCCTTCGAGGGATCAGTCTATTTAAGTATCTAATGAGTTTCTTTCATTTTGTCAAGCTGAGGACAAAAATCCCTGATAAACCATCTTTGAGGAGGGGATAATGTGTATGTAACCTACACCCACATGCCTCATGTCAAAATAGGTGTAGTGATTGTGAGGAATTTGTGCAAAGAAAGTTATTATTTAATGATGGAAGGATATGATATGACCAAAACTGGCATCATGATGATCAATCATTTAATAGTAGAAAGGATGTAAGTGCAAAGAATTTAAGGGTTCTACCTTAGGTTCCCCATCGAGAGAAGTGAGACGATATGCTCCTGACCCATACTTGTGTGTGATAACATAGGGACCAATCAAATTGGGGGAAAAATTTCCATGTTTACTACGCTCTAATTTAGTAACATTTTTATTTTCTTTAAGTACAAAATCACCAAGGAATAATTCTAGTTGTGTTAGACAATCTTGGTGATATTCTTCGTCAGGGATGAAATCATTTAGAGATACATGAAGTGATGATATTTGAATTTCTAGGGGTATAATAGCTTTGAATCCATAAATGAGTGAATAAGGCATCGCGTCAATGGGTGTGTGATTGCAGATTCAATAAGCCCATAGGGTAAATGGGATTTGGATGTGTCAGTTCCTGTCTGCATCATTTTCATTTTTCATAAGGATTTTTTTGAGTGTTTTGTTAGAGACCTCATCTTTTCCATTTGCTTGAGGATAATATAGCGAAGAGAAGCTAAGTTTGATGTTGAATATATCACAAAGCTTTTTGACTTTATTTTTGAAGGATTTTCCATTGTCTGTGATGAGCTTATGTGCGATGCCAAAATGACATATGATGTTTTGATATATGAAATTGACGATGGGTCAGATTTTTTTGAGGTTAAAGGAATTGCTTCAACCCATTTAGTGAATTATTCAGTTGTAGTGACGATTGAGTGATGTTGTTGGGATGATTTTGGATTGATTGCACCAATGAGGTCTAATCCCTATTGAGATAAAGGCCACATGTCCTGAGAAGGTTGTAGCACTTGACTAGGAATGTGAATAAGATCGAAATGGAGTTGGCATTTGATGCACTTCTTTATGTATGAAAAACATTATTTGGTAATGGTATGCTAGTAATACCTTAACCATATGATGCGTTTAGCGATGGCGTTACCACTGAAATGCCCTCCATACATTACCTCTTCGATTGCTTTGGTTGATTCATGTGTTTTGAGACATCACAATAATACACCATCGAAAATATTTTTGTAAAGGATTCCTCCTATGATTACAAAGTAAGTAACACGTTGAAGGAATGATTGCAGAACAGACTATGACAGATCTAATGGAAGTTTTGATTCAGTGAGATAATTATATATCTGAGTATACCATAGATCCGATGGATTTTCATCAATGATTTTGATGGAACACAGCTTATTTTGATGTGAAGGATAATCCAATCATTGAAAAGCTACAAACATCTTAGTTTTCTCTTTTGAAATTTATTTTTCGAATGGAACGAGAGATCTGAGGGAAGCCATAGTGTTTGCAAACATGTTAGAAGATATTCGAATGGATTGAATAGTGTAATGATTGAATGCGTCGAGGAGAAAATCGAAAACAACTTTATATTTTTGAAGGACTTCATTTTTACACTGGTATTATCCTTTGATCTGACTAATGAAAATTTGTGAATCTACGTAGATTTCCAAGATTTGGAAACCTAAAAGAATAGCATTTTTGAATCTCGTGATTAAGGCTTCGTATTCAGTCATGTTATTGGTACACTCAAAATTAAATTTGAATGATAACGAAATGGGAATGTTCCAGGGTGGGCTGATAATGACACTGGCTCCTCCTCCCTCTTGGCATTTAGCACCATCAAAGAAGAGGATCATTTTGATAGGGTTGAAATTTGATTCATAGTTGTTGGCTTTATTGATGTTGTTGATGGATTCATCAGGAAATTATTAATGGTGCGGTTGATTATCTGGAAGAGGTGCTTCAGTGAGTTGATTTGTAATGGCTTGACCCTAAATAGATTTTTACGGAATAATTTCAAGATCAAATTCAGTTATGAGCATAAGACATCAGGTTATGCAGTCATTTTGATAAGGTTTAGCGTGCATGGTTTTATGTGGATTAAAACTAGTGACAACGTATGTTTTGTGATTAAGGAGGTAATGTAAACGTTTGGAGGTCGCAAAATAAAATGCATAACACAACTTTTTGGCTTCAATGTAACGTGTCTAATATTCATGGAGTGTGTGACTAATAAAATACATGGCCTTTTCACATCCTTGACTATCACAGTGGGAAAACATGGCTGATAGGGCATGTCCTAAAGTGGATATGTATAAATAAAATGGCCCCTTCGCGAGGTAGAGTAAGCACATGTGGTGATAACAAATATTGTTTGATTTCATCTAAGGCTTTCTAGCAATCAAAATCCCAACTAAATTCTATGTCCCTTACAGAGCAAGTGGTGAAATGGTTGGTAGCGGTCAAAGAGTTAGGATATGAAATGTCGAATGGACTGCAACTTACCTTGAAGGTTGTGTAGCTGCTTAAGATTAGAAGATGGAGGAATCTCAATGATTGCTCTAAATTTTGTTGGATCAACTTCAATACCTTGGATGGATATGATGAATCTTAAGATTTTCCCAGTAAGGAAACCAAACCCACACTTTGCAGGACTAAGAAGAAGATAGAATTGGATGATACGAGCGAAGATTGATTCAAGAATATCAAGATAGTTTTTACATGATTTAGACTTTCCTAAGAGTTCATCAACGTAGTCTTCGAAAATCTTGTGGATAAGGTCATGAAAAATATATGTCATGGCACATTGGTACATGGCTTCTGAATTTTTAAGCCCAAAAAACCTAACACGGTAGCAGAAGGTTCCCCAAGGGGCGATGAAAGAGGTTTTATGTTGATCGTCAGGAGTGATGAGAACTTGATTATAACTAGAAAAATAATCCATAAGGGAAAGCATTTCATGGCCTGCGGTCATGTCAACGAGTTGATCTATGTTTAGGAGAGGGAAATCATCTTTTGGACAAGAAAGATTGAGATCCCTGAAATCTGTGTAGATGTGTATTTTACCTGAGGCTTTAGTCACAGGGACAACATTGGAAACCCATTACAGATAATCAATGGGTATGATAAAGTTGGCAGATAAGAGACGTTGTAACTCTTTAATAAGGAGAGCTATACAAGGGTGCATTTTGCAGAGTTTTTATTTGACTAGCTTAGCATCAGGATATGTGACTATGTTGTGTATGACAGTGTTGGAGTCCCCCAGGCATATCACTATATGACCAGGTGAAGTTTGATGATATTTTTTTAAGAATGTTGTGAAATCATGTATTTCTCTTGGACTTAGAGATTGACTGACCTTAACTATACGGGGATCCTGTGGGGTTCCTAAGTTAATGTCAAGGGTGGATTCATTGAGAAGAGTTAGTGTTTTGGATGGTAGATAATTCTAAAGATAGCAGTCCTCAGCTCCCATGTGAGAAATAATATCTTGGTCGTCCTGACACTGAAGGATATCAATTGTGGGCGAATCTTGCTCAACCATTTCTGGCCCAACAAATGGTAATGTGTCCATATTGATAAGTGAGTGGTCCTAAAGATACAACATTGATTAAAAAAAAATTATATGGAATGGGTATAGTGTCATCTGTATCCATGGGGTATTCAGGTCTTCTTGGAGGTGATAGTTCTGGTTCATAAGTGGGCATTGGTGTATCTTGTTCAGATGTGGTGGCTTCAATTATTTCAGGGGTAAACGTTTTATAACCTAAACCACTTTTCTTATGAGCTTTAAGGTTATGTAGGATGGGTTGGTCATGTGTCCCTTGTTCGTAACTCCCAAGGCCAAAACCATTCCATATGCAACAATGGAGATACATGCAAGAAAAGCTTGGATTGTCAACGGATTTAAAATTTAGTTTAAATGGGATGGTTGATTATCAATCCTGCCATAAATGAGATTTTTCTTAAGGTTTTTTGGACCATATGAGATAACATCTCCTACATCAGGGTCGTACATAGGCTATTTATCAAGAAAACCACACATTTTTGGTGCGGGGATATAATTAAGCATGAGGAGATGATACTATGCAAGCATAAGGCAGTTTACAACATCACTAAGGGAAGAATCATCAGGTAATTTGGAAGGGGGGATAGATGTGTTGGTAGATGTTTGATCATTTGATTCAGTTGTAGATTTTGGTACAAGAATTTCATTTCGGTGATACATCATGTAGCAATCAACGAATGGATTTGGATCAGTAGGAACAGTGTAGGGTTGTCCTTCATGTTTTTATTTGGGATAGCGATGGAGAGTGGAAGGAAAAAAATGCATGGTACATATCCATGGGCTTCCTAACAACATATTATATTGAAACTCTCCTTTTATAATGTACAAGAGTTCCGGTAGGGTTTTGACACCGAATTTGAGTGGTAAGATGACAGTGCCTAGTGTGAGTGTGATAGTGTCTTTGAAGGACCGTAACAAGACTAGTGTTTGAGAAATGAATGTATTGGGTAACTTAATACAGTCAAATGTGAGGGAGAATATGATATCAATGGCATCACCACTATCAATCATGTCTCTTTTGATGGAAATATCATTAATCTGGGCAGTGATGAAGAGTGGAAAATCATGGTCTTTGGGCCTAAGAGAGGGAATTTCAAATGGTTCAAATGATATGGAGGAAGATTCTTTAAGAGCACCCACAATTTTTTTGAATGGGATTGGGTCATTAATTGATACAATGATCGATTAAAGGGCTCCTAACATGGCTTGTCTATGACTAGGTGATGTTTGGTCAAGCTCATAAAGTGACATCCGGATGGGAGTTTGATGTAGTTGTTTGACAACCACTTTTTGAATTAGAGTGGAAGGTGGTGTTTCCTATTGTATATAAATTTTATCTTTTGATGGTGGTGTTTGATTGGACTCATCAGGGGCCAAAGACATGGATATTTTGGGTTTATCAGATGAGCGTGATAACTCAGGAGGTGGAGGTATAGCGACGAGGGTTTTACTTCTCTTTGGCTTAGATGATTCCTTGTCATAATTTTGCAAGAGGGTGGTGATATGAATGACATTGTTTTGAATGGTAGATGTTTCAGGAAAATATGTTTCAGGTTTTAATGATGTTGACACTGTTGTGGTGTTCGATTGAGAAAGAAGGAAGGACAAACTACCAATCTTTTGAATTTTCTGATGAAAGGCTCTGAAATCCTCTATAGAGTGGCCTCTTGTTCTATAGTAATCACATAAGGCATTAAATTCATACTAGGCAGACTTACACCCATGATGATCAGATAACTTGGGTGGAGGTAATGTGGTGAGTGATTTTTGCAAGAGGTCACCTAGAGAGAAAGGGGAAGAGAGAGAAATTATGGATTTCATTTTCCTTTCTATTCACCATATTGTAATAACATACCTTATCAAATTTTCATATCATTTCCAACCCATGAACATTTATAACCCATTTAAATTTTTAGAACCATTCGAAATATCAGAGTTGCTTCTAGAAAGAGAAAAGGGAAGAGAGAGAAACATCATAATTTCCCAAAAAGCATTCATACAATAATTTGATCAATTCATACTCTATAAAGTGTGGAAACGATATGTATAACATTCCATGGTTAGTTAGGATTCAACAAAACCCTTAGAAGGCGTGTTTAGATAAAGTTGCAGTTTTGGTGCACACTGGCTGAAACATCTAAAGTGGTCACAAATTGGGCCTTGAAAACACTCGTTTTAAGGTTGAACACAATGTTTTATGATTCTTGTATCCTCTCTCATTTACATAAAATTCATCATGTCTGATGTAATTTCATCATGACGAGCAGATCTCAAGTTACAAGAGCAACTCCAGCGTCAGTTATCATAATTACGAAAACAACTCTTGTCATTCAGTGATCAGTGGGCCCCAAAACCCACTCAAAAAACTAGTCTCCAAAGTCATTTAAATTTAAATACACATGGTTTAAGATTAACTTGTTGGCAATCTAGGGATAGGTGGAAGTGGTTTTCATTTTCACTCAAACTAAGCAGTAACTAAAGGCCGAAACCATTTACATTTTACTAAAAAGAGCACATCACTACAAGTGGCTGGTAACCTAATTGGGCTTAGAAATTTAAAATTCAAGGGTGTTAATTAAGTTTAAACTAGTTAGTTAAGTGTCTCCATAGTGTCCCATGTTACCAGGGATCGTGCGAGGAGTTTCAGGTTTTTCGTATAATTGGGTATAGCGCTCCATGCACATAACTTTTAGGCTCATAATTTTTTGATGTATGACAGTTCTAAATGATGTAACATTTTATCATTTGCTGGAGTTACTAATAATTAACATTTAATTTCCAAATGCAAGAAATGATGAAAGTGGAATTTAGTACAAGAGAAAAAAAAGGGAATGTACATACCTTTTTCCCAATGCTTGCTAAAGACATCAACTAGGAAATTTTCGCAATGGCGCTTCATCCACGAAAATAATTTTGATAAAATATTCCAATTCCTTTTTCCATGACTCCATTCCATGGATATCCATTAATCATTGCATTCCATGGGAACAAGGCTTCTTCAAGAATTTTTACAACAGTTCACATTCTTTTTTATTTCCGCCTCTCTTTTAAATGAATTCTATTTCCCAAATACAGACAAAACACACCAGGAAGACCATGCATCATCCCACTCCAAATAATTTCATACATGTGTGGTGGCATCAAACACTTCCAAGTGCCTCTTGGTATGGGTGCTCTCCACATAAAAATTTCCATCGGAGAAAGCACCATGTGAGTAGCCCTTGGACCTATTCATATCTAGAAGAGTTTCCCACCTGTTTGTTTTTTTCTCTTCATCGTACACTTCTTTTCCACGGTCAAAACCTCTTCTTGGAATAGCTATTAGTCTTCCTCTGACCATGTATAGCAGTCCTCCTCCATTAGGTGATGCCGAGAATACACACATATATCCATGATTTGGCACCTCAACAACCTGAGAATCCCATCTCCCTGAAAATTTAAAAGAAATCATAAGAAAAAATGGTTGGTCTAATCGGCCGATCATAAATAGTTTCTAGTTGATGGAAATGGGAACCAACAATCCTGCTCTCCCGGGAATGGATGAAAATCTCACTCTCCATTTATCTTCAACGGGGTTACACACACACAATTCATACTCATTGGGAACAATGGGGTGGTTAATATTTGTAGCTAGAAATATGTATTTGTTGCATGTTTTCAAGCATTTCCTTTCTTGATAGAATTTGGGGTTGTTCATAGCAGCTTCTCAACTTTTGCACACATTTATGAGCTTTTGATGATATTTATATGGGATCCTGAGAGAAAAATGTATACCGACTTCATGTGGAAGACTTGGGAAAATCCTTTCCATTATCTTCTGCATACAACAACACAAAACAATGGCAACATAAGTTTCCTTCCACTCATAAATTTTGAACCGGATTCAGACGCAAAAATAAAATTCAGACTAATAAATTTGTGTATAGAAATATATGGAGGGACTAGGTTAGATTTATTTCTACATGTAGGATTCGTTTACGTCAGAATGGGACAAATTTTAGGCGGATAACAGAGAGAGGTCCCTTCAGCAAAGTCCCCATTCACATTCACTTTATTTAATTATGAGGGTACATAGCCATGCTTTACCATTGATAATAAAACAACGTTCTGAATTTGGACACGCTGCAACTATTCAATTATTGCTAAGTCTACAACGTAGCTTAGGACTCTTCATGGTTGACGCTTTCAAACCTCAAATAAGGTGCTTGTATTATTATGAAAGGAAAATAGACAGGTCTAAAACAGAGTTTAGGATGTGTCTCTTCCATGCTCTGTCAACTGACAGGTGTGTGGCTCGAGGATTGGAATGGAGGGGCACTACATATCCCTCCCCTTATAAGAGCATCATCCTTGATGTGATACAATGCCGAAGCTCAAAGGATACATAGGTAAGAAATTCAAAAATGACACATGTTGTTTAATGAAACAAATTTTCAGTACAACATGACCACAAGGAAACAACTAAATTTGGAAATATCTTAAATTTTAATGTTTTATGAAGATTGGTAATTAGTTATCTTTTACTTTATTTCTCAATTAGTCTTTTCTTTTACAATATTTCTTAATCTCAATCTCTTAGTATTCATTTTTTAGAATTTCAATTGTCTTATGTTCGTGGGTGCCCAACAGTAATTGGCCTCAAGATGTCACACAAAACTTAACACAACACAAATGACCCATGAGACATATTGCTACATAATTTAATGAATTTATCACATCACAAGACTTTTAATTCCACCATGAAAAGACAACAAGTAGTCCATATAATGAAGAATTTATAACAGTTATGTCATAGGCATAAATCCAACACACACATGTGACTGATAAATAGAGAATCTTGGCATTGATACAAAGGTAACTAGTATCACATGACCTGAAAACTATTACTATACCACCTGGTTCCAAGACAATATCCAATAGTATATATCAACCCAGGGGACCATCAAGCCTCAAACACAACAATGTGCAACAAGACTCACAAGAGTACACATAACTCATAACACTAACTCCATACATCACATAAAACATCATGAAACAATATCCATATATCTCCCAAAGCATCACAAAACAGCTCCATATACCTCCCAAAGCATCACCAAACAACTCCATGTACCTCCCAAAGAGAAATAATCATAGTGCCAAAACCAAAGTCCAGAAAGCTCAACCATATAGCTCCATCAAGAATATCGGGTCACTCAACCCTAGAGTGCCATCGATAATATCAGGTCACTCAACCATAGAGTGCCATCAAGAACATCAAGTCACTCAACCATAGAGTTCCTTCAAGAATATCGGGTCACTCAACCATAGATCCCCATCTTCTATCTCCAGTTAATGAGGTCAGGTCACCCTATGGCCTTGGGAACATAGAGCCCCATCACCCTAACTCAAGTGACATAATAACTCATGGTTCAACAACCCACTAGTTATCTATAATTCCTTGGGGCATACCCCCATACAACGAAGCGTGTCCATAGGTTCAACCACTCCATGGTGAGTCCCATGACCCTATTCCAACACATTACGACATTAGAACCAATATAACAATCTGTTTCAACTACCAAGTGGAAAAAACAAATAGCCTTGGGCTAGGCTATAAAACTTTAAATATGAAAATAAAATTTGAATCTAAGAAAAAAAATGGCTAATCAGCCACAGTTAGTGCAAAAATCAGCATGTTAGTGCAACAACCAAATAAAATTCCCAAAATATAAGAACACATCAATCAAGAAAATTGTTGGGTCTTGCAAGAAAATAGATAATGATCAATTTATGAATAAAACATGTATTGAGAAAAATCACATTACAATCACTATGTAACCTCATACGGCCACCAAATGGGTACTAATCGAGTTGCTGGCACTCAGATATTGAGCCTCAACTCGTAAAAAATATACATGTAACCAGAAAATGAGTATATCAAATAATGTAACTGTCATCATCTCTTCCTGAATCATCCCTCCATACTCTCACAAGGCTCATCATAGTCAAAATCACATAGGATTGTTCAATGGAAAACCCAATAGGAAAGAGAAGGGACACTAGTTTTCATAAGTTGAACCTAAGGTGGTGCGCACCCACAATATATTGAGGAAAAATTATACTAAAAAGATAGAAGTGGTTTTTCAGTCTATATAAGACTCCACTTCCTCACTCATACTCGGCTCAAGATTATAAAAACTTGGTCCATGCCTCCTCTCTCCACACATACACTCTCTACAGTTGCTTTCCTTAAGGTCATCTAGTGTAAGGTTCACAACATAACACATAACTACATCACTAACACAATGATGATTCACACACATTAACCATAGCCTCTTACGCATGGTATATATACAGGTTATAAGAAAATCATAACTTTCACGGTTATGATACATCACTATTCCACATAATGCACCTAAGGTGAAAGTACTGCACAATAGGGGTCATACGATCACCATATGCCCCTAATTCATGACATGAACCATCACATATTACACGAATTATATGTAGGACAAAAATAGTTACTAATATTACAAAATACAATCAATCACAATATAATATAAAGACACACATGATTCATCACAACATGGTGGTGACATGTCAATGATAAAATCTAATTCATTGTACATCAATTTTGTCATTGCACACATCAACACACATTCATATCACATAATAAAAAAACACTCCAACACTCTATAATCCAGAATAACACTCTTTTCACATAGAACAAGGAGGCACATCGCACGTGAACATCCTCATTAAGTCCATAAAAAGGAGAGCAAATAATCTCATTACAAACACATCAACATGATAACAAATATGCTCTAAGTGACATACATAACATGTGCGTTCATAATATAACAATTACAACATTGGTCACATCACAACATATATCACATTACTCTTCCCATCTCCACCACCACCATGCAAGATCATCACAACTCCAATATGTCCCAGAGGTTTGAGAGCATGAACCTCTGCTCTGATACCATATGTAACGTCCACATTTTCAACAGTAAAATTATCAAAATAACTTTTTTTGACTTTAATTGCACGTTGTTGGTGCTCAAAATAGTCTCACCCCATTTGTGCCTTACATAAAATTTATTGATTTAACAAAGGCCTCACATCATTTTCTACTCAAATGACTTGTACTTGGTGATCTTTGATGCCAATAACAATAAAAAACATAGGATAGGAAGACTCCATGATAGGGTCCATATTTGTATCCTTGTTTACATATTCATTCCTTTGGAAAGGTTTGAAATTTGAGTCTCCCATTATGTGTTCAGGATGCAAAAATTGTGCACCATCCAATTACTGCTCTAATTTTCCATAGTCGTTAAATCTGGTTTCCTTGTGGTTTTTGCCTCTAGATACTTGAACATATTTAAATTGCATTTAACTCTTCAGGAACGTATTTGAGCCTGTAACATTTCTAAAAGGTTCTTCCTTGGATGTGCCATTTCATTCTATGTCAAATGACATTTGTTTAGCTCAAGTATTGTACATGGTTTTACGAGGCATTTCTCCCAGTCAAATTTGCATAAGAGCATCAACCTCGAACGTGAGACAATTTTGAAGTTGGAAGCGATATGCTAGGCAAGATAGTTCAAAAATTATATGAAAATCCTTTGCTTAACAAATTGTTGGTCCACGTGGACAAGGAAACGACGCTCATTTTGAACATGTATTAAATTTTAATGATTATGGCTCAAGATTAAAATTTCTCTTTTTTTGATTACTTGGAGTCTTTTTGGGATACAGATACGTGGAGGCTATCTCAAGGGTATTCCCATACTTAGTTTTTATAATTTTTAATTGGAAGTCCTGTCTGGGATTTTCATGGAGTGAACCGACACATGTTGGGGACTGGCCTTTAAGTTCCATTTTTGGAGAAGCCCCAAGAGGACACTCGAAGGACTCCGCTCACTTTGCATTTTTCTTGGAATTTTCAACAGCCAAAGGAGACTACCTCGAATCCTAACACATGGTGCCTTCCGCTAAGCTTTAAGCCTTCAAAAAAAATTGTCGGGGCAGGACACGTGGTGAGCCCGCGCTCATTCAAGGTTTTAAATTTTGGGGTCCATCTAAAGGTGCGCCACTGTGAAGCGTGGCATTTTGAAAAGTCAAAAGGGGCGGCAAAGCGGACCATCGGGCGCAATTTAAAAATTTTGCCTCTTTGTCTCAAAAGGGTTAAAATATCAAAAATGGCCCACAAGCCCGATAAAAGAAAAGTCAAAGTTTGTTTCAGGTCAAAGGGGCGGGAAGGGGGACCATCGGGGGCAACTTGGAATTTTTGCCTCTTGTATCCAAATGGCTAAAATAATCAAAATAACCCATGAGCCTGATGGAAAAGGGTCAAAGCTTGCTCCAGTCAATGGCGGAGGCGCGAACCTTTGGAGGAAAAGTGAGAAATTTTCCCTTTGAGGGAAAAGGAGTTAAAGGCATAAAAGGAACCGGGGTAATGGGACCCACATGAGAAACTAGAATACAGGATATTGGGTCACTCTGCCATAGGATCCCATGGAAAAATTTCCTTTTTCCAGAAAGTTGGGTCAAATGGTAGATTTTTTCCGCGTTTCCTTTAGGACCCACCTTAGTGACACGTGTCCAAAATGCATGGTTTCAGAAGCGGAGGTGCGGAGAAAAATGTGAAATTTTTATGCATTTTTTCAAACAAGTCATAAAAAGTTCAAAAGGAAGTCCACCGAGCCCGTTTTTGAATCTTCCACGTGGACGGCCCATTCCCAAAGTAAAGATCAACATTAGAAAGCCATGTGTGTCAAAAATCTGATTTTCCATTTTTACTATAAAGCTCATGGAAGAGTGAAATTCTTCAATGATTTCTTGTTATTTTCTACACGCCAAACAGAGGGGCTAAATTTTGATATCTAGAGTTTGGTGGGAGAGATCCAAGATGTTTTTAACCATTAAAATGGTTTGAACTATTGGGCTCGATCTGATTTTCAATTTTTCTTAGTCTCGGGCAAGCAAAAGAGAAAGACCTTTAATAGATTTGACAGATTAGGGAAGTGGTTACAAATAAGGAAGCGTGATTTTCTAGAGGAAGGAGTTGAAATGCGGGAGATATTCGAAGAGATTTTCCCCTGAGCACCTGGTAACTTCTTGCAGATCTGATTCTGGGAATCATGATCGTGATCATGGAAAACACTGGTAGCACTCAATGTCTATATTTTTTGGGGGGGGGAAAGGGGTCTGTTGTAATTGTTATAAATGGCATAAATTTATCGTGCAAATGGTTGGAGTGTGAAGGGTCCCTCCAAGTTTTCAATAGGCTCAAAAAGCTTGACAAAGCCCATCATTTTTTGAGAAGCCGTTTTGAGAAGCTTGTATATCTCTTTTGTATTGAATCTAATCATGTCAAGGTGGTTGCAAGTGTACAACCATTGACAAGCTCTAAGACTATTCTAGAAACTTTTCCTTGCTGATAGATTTAATCAAATTTGAGTTATTTCGCTCACTCATCTTGAGCAAAGATTGTTTGTTTTATTTCTAAATGTGTACGAGTAGTTCCTTCTCTGTTTCTGTTGCAATCTTGTATTAAAATCTTGACGGTGATCTAATCACCTAGGCCTCAATCCTTGTGATAGTTTAGTGGCATCTGCATTTCATTCCTCAGAAGAGCTAACTCATATGGAGATTCAAGTAAATGATTTAAACCACTAGTTCTTACGCATTTGTTGATAGAGATTGTATGTAAAATTTGGGTTTCCACGGTTTAGGTGTGACTTTTCCAAAATGAATTTTGATGCTTTGTTGGGTTTTCTAACTCGAGCCTTCGTGATAGAATCTCAGCGATTGTGTGAAAAAGTGTTGATCTGGGCCTCCATTGATGCACATATTCTGGTTGAAGAAACATATTAGTTGTTATGTGGCATTTTTTTGTTTTAATCTTCCATTTTGTAAGATTCCCCAAGGATCTGGTGAGTCAAGTTCATCCTGCCCCACCTCTCACCAAAAATTTATTCAAAAACAACTAATCCTACATGTACTACGCATGTTTGCTTTGTGTGTATACCAATGCATAATCCCCATCACCAAAACATGCGGAAACAATTAGGATCCCAAATGTCTTTAGTAACCTTAGCCTTGTTGTGAAAATATCTATAATCTGAGAAATGATAACTCATTATAGAACACAGATTTGGTATGTTGCATCATACAAGCATCCCAAGGTGTGTCTCATAATTTATGCAGAAAAAGGATTTACCAGCATTCTTTCTATTATGGAGGTTACAAAATAGGTTCTCTTACCTTGGTTGAAAGGCACAACCTAAAATAGTTAGGATCATATCACATCCTTTTAAGGTGCTTCCCACTCCTTTCAAGACCTGAGTGCTAACAATTAAGATAGATTGCTTCCCTGGCTACAAAATGACATACACAATCATCTATCTACCTCTGAGTGTCCTGTCATAATCCATGATGTTGCTTAGTCTTTGAAAGAGATTAATCCTGGGTACCAACACACGTTACACAACACCACATGGAATCCAAATAAAGAAACTCGACATTACGTAGGACACTTATATAAACATGAACCCACTCATAAAATAGGATAATATAGGGTACACATCAATATCTTACAAAAATGCCATAAACCAGGACAGTGACCTAATTACAGTAAAAAACACAATATAGGCATGCTCCATGACATGGCCTTTTCACAGTTTACATATTCATTACATTTAAGTTTCAATTGAATAACCTTATAGTTTTCAACAGGATTAAACACATAAGGTTTAAAATTTCCTATTTTTCAAATTCCAATTACTTTATTTTGTAGAGCATTGGTCTTTAACGAAGAATGTGTGGTTGGTTCCTTTCTCCAATTCCATTAGTTATCCATAGCTCATTTGTGAAACAAATTCATTTTAGATAGCTATGAATCTCCTAGTATTCAATTATTATGTTAAAGGTTTGTTTCTCAAAAATTGTTTAGTTGACTATAATTGTATGAAGAACACATAACATGGGACCCTTTGTTCCTTTACAACTAGGCTACATGTTTTTATTTAACATTTCACTTATAGTGGTTCCTTTAGAATTTGATTGTTTCTCTTCTGGAAACAACTTTATATAGCATGATTTTGATTAGGAACTTATATATACACATGTGTCTTCTAGTATTTGACTTAAGGATTTGATTGAAAGAGTCGTGTTTACTAGGTTTGGAAAAATACTCTTGTTATAAGGAGGAAAATTCACAGGAAGAAAGATGAAGGTTACTAGAGCAAAAGAAAACCTATCCCAAGTTCATTTCATAGCATTGTTTAATACTAAGAATAAACTTTTTTCATCTCTCAATTATTACAACCAACTATGTAGGTTAACTAATTAAGTTGTATCATTCTTGATTCACAATATGTTGTTCCAATTTAGGAATTCATATTTTCACAATCATATTGCGCATGGAAGGGTACATTACACCTATGTTCCCCTTATAGAGAACTTTATTTGAATTCAAGTGACAAATTTCACATTTCAAACTACTTATGTTTCACCATCTTAAGGATTTACTCTCAATGGAAACGAGTTAATTACATGTTTTGACCATAAATTTCTACTTCCTAAGTGATCCTAGGTTTAATATATTCCTATCTACACCAAGGGTTCTACTAACTTTTACAAGTCCAACTAGAGTGCAGTCTCCTTAACTCACAAGATCTTGGCTACAGTTGAAGGTATCCCATCCTCAAGGATACATTTTATTATTCCATTAGCATAGTTGTTTAATCCACATTCATGCATACAAGCATGTGATCATGCATCATATTTGGTTTTCCAATTTATTAGGTTATTGTATTATTCATGGAGATCTAATTTATCACATTCATTTTATGATCACATTTGACATTTGTAGTTGGTTTTTACATCGCTCAATGGTGTACCATTTTCGTAGTGGTCATTCCATAGATTAATCCTATTTACCCTTTTTACTAACTACATTTACGTGGTTACTTTGGTCATGTATAACATCATTTTGGAATGAATATATTCTTATAACCCTTGCGTAACACTTAGGGATTTAAGACTACAAGGAGTATGACCTCGCACAAGACAACTCATTTCATTTCTCTTAGACACGCAAGTATTAAGTGTATATTGCAAGAGAGATATCCCAAATAACCTTATGCGTTAAAAAATCCTCCTTAGCACCTATTTCAATTGTTGGGTAATTACAGACGTAAATCGACACGTAGTCATAATTCATGCGATTTAGATATCACACAAGATCAATCGTGGGTACAACCACCAACTATCTAGCAAGGCTTTGGCCACCCACTAGGGTACCAAAGAAAATTACGCACAAGGGGGTTAACTTGTTCATGATATGGCTAGACCTACAACACATAGACATGATCACCTCACTCGTCCCAATATGATAGGTTTCAAAACATAAAAATACCCCCTCTAAAAATATTAAGGAAAAATGTCTTTAATAAGATGCCTTAGGTGCGAAACAAGAAGATGATTATTGAGGTTAAAGTATTTTATTAACATGATCAGTGTTTTATACCTTGGGAAAAAGACTCAAATGGGAGGAGGAAGTACAATAGGCATTATAGCTCGTTCTTTTATTTTCTTTAGTTTTTATGAGAGGAGATTCTACCTAGCATTGTGGTTGTTAAGGAAATAAACCAATAATTAACATAGCAAAAGATTAGTTTTGATATCTTTATAACATAGGTACAACATTGAGTACAACTTCACATCCGATTCGACACTATAAAATATAGCCGCATTGGCATTCCATTTTCAAGATATACAAAGAACAATTCTTCGAAAAATAATACGTATCATTATTCTATGGTAATACATGTATTGCAAGGTGAATATAACATTACAATGATAACTCATTAATTACAAGATATCACATCCAGAAATTTCCTCTTGTTCAAAGTACCTGCAGCCAAAGTTACGCCAGTCCTGTTGGTCGTCAAATAGGACTTCAAGAAGAGCAACAGTCAGGGGACAAGAAGTCCCTCCTCTTTAATGGGAGAGGTTCCCTTATTCAGAAATGAACCTATTTACACATATACAAAGTATGATTTTCTTGTGGAACTTGGATATCATGAAAGTGTTTTCAATAAGGATCATCAATTACAAAAGGACTGGGGAATGGAAATACGAGAACGAGCAGAAAGGCACCATTTAGAATTATAGATGACAGATTAATTCCTTATGCATGCGAGGGTACAGCGAATTGGAATAAGATCATTTGTATCACATTAATAAGATGGAATTTAAAAATACACAAAGTTCTATAAATAACATCCGCGAGAATACAAAGCTTCCCAGCATAATACAGACAAATGATCTAACAAGATTAAATGAATAGCTTAGGGATAAAGGAAATCGGATAGACAAAGAATGAAAATTCCTTCTGTATTGATTTCTTCAAGATTTATTTACACTTTCATAAATAAGCCAAGTTCTTCCTCCTTTCAAAATGGCGAGGAGAGGCCATTATATAGTTTACAAATCAATTACTCTCGGTAACTACTTCTTTTAACTAATGATTAGTTAAAGGGTTGCTAATCGCAATACCCCAACTAATTACAACAAATCCGAGAGAAAGAAGGGGAAGAGAAGAGAAGAATTAGGAGAAGAAGACAAGTGCTTATGACTGGGAGGGACCCACTGACTTTAAGATCCACTGTCTGAATCTCTTCAACGCCTCGGCTATGTCTCTGCCACGTGGTACTGATGTGTTGGCGGTAGACTGAGTCCAAAATCTGAGGCACTTCTCCATTTCCTTATCGAACTCGACATGAGTATGATAATCTTTATTTGCTTCTTCAATGGCAGATTGAAGAGAACAGATGTCCTTCATTTTTTCTTTGGAAATGGAGCTTTCCTTGAATAGATCCCCTTAGTCAAGGTGGCGAACTTCACTATCCCCGATATAGGGAACGACGGACTCGAGTGGTGAAATTTGTTCCTGCCCCTGGAATTTGATCTTCATGTTAATAGTAACTCGGAGAGAAAAGCTGCAAGCTAGACTTGGGATGGAATTACAGGGGGAATGGATATGCACGCAGGAATTTCGGTCGCAAGGTTTCGAGCAATAGATAGCATGAAAGCAGTGTGCAAAAACGCATAGGGGGAAGCTCGTTATATAGCCGTTCAGGAGAGAGAACAAAAATAAATGCGCATTAAATTCACATCTACCAAATTGAAAAGCAAGATATTCGGGTAGAGCGGGAAAAATTAGCACGAATGGCACTTGGTTCATTTGGGACACGAGGGACGCGAAAGCGCAAAGTACGTGGTTCGGTCGATTCGGGCGAAGCGGGGAAAAGACGCATAAATGCTTTTGGGACATGCGGGACGAAAGTACGCGGAATACGCGACTCGGCCGAATCGGCCAAAAAGGGAATAACGGGTCCGGGAAAACTTGGGACACTTCGGAAAAAAAGTTCCGACAGGCCCGAAAAGAACTGACTTCGGGTAGATCGGTCGATCGGGGAACAGAGAGCCCATATGAACCTGGGACACGCGGGACGAAAGTACGTGGAATACGCGACTCAGCCGAATCGGCCGAAAAGGGAACAACGGGTCCGAGCGAACTTGGGACATTTGGGACGAAAAGTTCAGACGAGCCTGAAAAGAACTGACTTCGAGTAGATCGGCTGATCGGGGAACAGAGAACCCGTATGAACCTGGGACACGTGGGACAAAAATGTCCGATAGGCCCGAAAAACACAGAAAATGACCCAAAAAACGCAGATTTTTCCAATTTCTTGACTTTTCACATTACCAGGATAACAGAGAAGACACTTAACCTCAAAATTTTCAATTTTCAACTTCTTAAAAGCAGGGGAATTTTGAGTCGACAACAAGTCCTAGGATTGAGTATGAAATCCCATAAACTCAATCATAAATTCCACACATCCATCATTTCAAACAATTGGAACAGGCACTAGAGAGATATAATGATAGGGAGAGGGAGACATGGAGTACGGGAAGGATGAAGAAAATTTAGGATTTATTTTCTTTTCAAAAAATTGTAACATCCCGTATCCAATTTTCATTTCATTTCAACTAATATACATTTTGACCCATTTGTATTTTCAAAAGCTAATCAATATTTTCATAATTATCTCTAGAGAGTGAAAGGGGAAGAGAGAGAGAGTTTAGATTTAATTTTCCTTTCTATTCATCATATCATAATCACATACATTATCAAATTTTAATATCATTTCCAACCCATGAACATTTATAACCAATTTACAGTTTTAGAACCAGTGAAAATATCATAGTTACTTCTACAAAGAGAAAAGGGAAGAGAGAGAAACATCATAATTTCCCAAAAAGCATTCATACAGTAATTTAATCAATTAATAGTCTATAAAGTGTGGAAATGATATTTATAAGGCTTCATGGTTAGTTAGGAGTCAACAAAACCCTAAAAAGGTGTGTTTAGCTAAAGTTGCAGTTTTGGTGCACGCTGGCTGAAACATCTAAGTGCTCACAAATTGGCCTTGAAAACACTTGTTTTAAGGTTGAACACAATGTTTGATGATTCATGTGTCCTCTCCAATTTACATAAAATTTATCATGTCTTATGTAATTTTATCATGAAGAGCGGAGCTCAAGTTACAAGAGCAACTACAGGGCTAGTTATCGTAATTGCGACAACTCTTGTCATTCAGTGATCAGTGGGCCCCAAAACCCACTCGCAAAACTAGTCTCTGAAGGCGTTTACATTGAAATGCATATGGGTTGCAATTATCTTGTTTTCGATCTAGGGATAGGTGGAAGTGGTTTTCATTTTCGCTCAAACTAGGCAATACCTGAAGACCGAAACCATTTGCATTTTACTAAAAGGAGCATGTCACTACAAGTGGCTAGTAACCTAAGTGGGCTTAGAAATTTTACATTCAAGGGTGTTAATTAAATTCAAACTACTTATTTGAGTTTCCCCATAGTGTCCCACATTACCAGGGGTCATGCGAGGAGTTTCAGGTTGGTTGTATAATTGAGTGTGGCGCTCCATACACATAACTTTCGGGCTCATAATTTTTTGATGTATGACAGTTCTAAATGAAGTAAAATTTTATCATTGGCTGGAGTTCCATTTCCTAATAATTAACATTTAATTTCCAAATGCAAGAAATGATGAAAGCATAATTTAGTACAAGAGAAAAAAAGGGAACGTCCATACCTTTTTCTCGACACTTGCTAGAGACATCAACTAGGAACTTTTCGCAATGGTTCTTGATCCACGAAAATAATTTTGTTAAAAGATTCCAATTCCTTTTTCCATGACTCCATTCCGTGGATATCCATTAATCATTGCATTCCATGGGAACAAGGCTTCTCCAAGAATTTTTACAATAGTCCACATGCCTTGTGCTTTCTTCCTCTTTTTTAAACGAATTCAATTTCCCAAATACAAACAAAACATACCAAGAAGACCAAGCATCGGCACACTCCAAATAATTCCATACATGTGTGGTGGTATCCAACACTTCCAAGTGCCTCTCGGTATGGGTGCTCTCCACGTAAAATTTTCCATCGGAGAAAGCACAATGCGAGTAGCCCTTAGACCTATTCATGTCTAGAAAAGCTTCCCACTTGTTTGTTTTTTCTCTTCACCGTACACTTCTGCTCCGCGGTCAAAACCTCTTTTTGGAAAAGTTATCATTCCTCCTCCGACCATGTATATCAATCCTCCTTTGTTAGGTGATACCGATCATACACACATGTATCTATGATTTGGCACCTTAGCTACCAGAGAATCCCATCTCCCTAAAAATAAAAATAAAATTCATAAGAAAAAATGGTCTTAAGGTGGCTCGATTGGCCAATCATAAATAGTTTTTGGTTGATGGCAATGGGAACCAGCAATCTTGCTCTTCCGAGAATGGATGAAAATATCACTCTCCATTTATCCTCAAAGGGGTTGAACACACTCAATTCATACCCATTGGGAACAATGGGGTGGTTAATATTTGTATCCAGAAACATGTATTCGTCGCATGTTTTCAAGCATTTCCTCTCTTGATAGAATACAGGGTTGTTCAGAGAAACTTCTCAACTTTTGCACACTTTTCTGAAATTTTGATGATATTTATATGGGATCCTGAGAGAAAAATGTATACCAACTTCATGTGGAAGACTTGGGAAAATCCTTTCCATTATCTTCTGCATACAACAACACAAAACAATGGCAACATAAGTTTCCTTCCACTCATATATTTTGAACCGGATTCAGATGCAAAAACAAAATTTAGAGTAGTAAATTTTTGTATATAAATATGTGGACAGATTAGGTCAGATTTATTTCTACATGCAGGATTCATTTACGTAAGAATGGGACAGATTTTAGGTGGCTAACAATGAGAGGTCCCTTCAGAAAAGTCCCCATTCACATTCTCTTTATTTAATTAGGAGGGTACAAAGACATGCTTTACCATTGATGATAAAGAAACGCTCTGAATTTGGACACGCTGTAACTATCCATTTCTTGCTAATTCTACAACGTAGCCTGGGCCTCCTCGTGGTTGGCGCTTTTGAACCTCAAATAAGGTGCTTGTATTATTATGCAAGGAAAAGAGACGGGTCTGAAATGGATTTTAGGATGTGTCGCTTCCATGCTCTGTCAACTGACAGGTGTGCAGCTCAAGAATTGGAATGGATGAGCACTACATCTCCCTCCCCTTATAAGAGCATCATCCTCGATGTGACATAATGCTTAGCTCCATGATTCTTGGTTCCACATACATACCTCAAAATCCATTCTCCATCTTGCCAATGTTAATCTTTTGGAGATTCCATAAACCTTGAGATGAAGCTCACACCATACATAATATCTAGCCTTGTGGCCATCAAATACATTATACTTCCAACTAGCCTTTTGAACAATATTGGATCTACAAATGATCCGTTGTCATCTTTTCTTAACTTCAAACCTACTGCAATAGGTGTTGGCATTGGCTTGAAATTCAACATGTTAAATCTCTTCAAAACATCATTAGCATACCTTACTAGTGAAATAAAAACTCCAACTTCTGATTTTTGAACTTCTATGCCCAAAAAATAGTTCATGAGACCTAGATCTATCATCTCAAATTCTTTCTTTAGAGCTGATTTGTATGAATTTGTAAATAGATTTCCAGTGATGATTAAATCATCCACATATAAACAAACAATCAAAATTTTACCTTGTTCATTGATCTTGATGTATAAATTAGGCTCACTGCTGCTCCTACTTAAACCATTTAGTATCAAATAAGAATCAATCTTGTTATACCATGCTCTAGGTGTTTGCTTGAGACTGTAGAGTGGTTTTTTCAACATGTATACATTTCCTTCATGATGTTAAATATCATAAACTTCTGGCCGATTCACATAAAAAATTTCTTCAAGAAACCATTCAAGAATTCTGATTTTACATCCATCTGATAAATAGGCCATTTTTTTATGCTGCAATTTCTAAAACCATTCTTACCATGTCCAAACGTGATACAGGTGCAAACATCTCATTGTAATCTACTCCATATTGTTGTGAAAAATCTCTGGCAACCAACCTTGCTTGATGTTTCTGTATTTTGCCATTAGTAGTATATTTGGTCTTATAGACACACTTGACTCCTATCACATCCTTTCCTTTTGGAAGATATACCAATTCCCATGTCTTATTCTTCTCTATGGCATCTATCTCATCATCCATGGCTTGAACCCAAACTTCATTGTTTATATCCTCTTCAAAGTATATTGGATCCACAACTTGAGAAAACAATGCATAAACTGAAAAATCATTAGTTGTATCAACATTATAAATATCACTAAGACTCCTTGTTTTCCACTACAAAGGGCTATTTGATGATGGATTGTTTTTTACTAAAGGAGTTTCTTCTAGTGTTATTTGTGGTGTCTGTTCGATGGTTGAAGATGACTGGAATATTTGAGATCTCCTAGATGTAGATGGAGGTGTAGATTGTGCTACAACTTGTGGTACATGTCCAAGATTTGAAGAAGATACAATACCTTGTTGCTCTATGCTTTCATCTGCCATATCATCATGAGGAATAGTCATTGCTACACTAAAAATTTTCTCAATACTTCCATTCGATGCCTCATTTTCAACAATATGTACATCTCTGTTGATTATGACCTTTCTGGTAACTAGATTGAACAACTTGTAATCTTTTGTATTATTTGAATATCCAACAAATATGCACTTTTCTCCTTTGTTGTCTAACTTATTCCTTAGCTCATCGGGCACATGTGTGTATGCCACACAACTGAAGATTCTAAAATGAGAAACATTGTGTTTCCTCTTAGTCCAAGCTTTTTGAGGAACCATGTTTCGAAAAAAAATTCATTGGACACCTACTTTATAGTAATAGGCTCAGAATGTACAGCAGAATAATAATCTTCAATAGACTCGATACATCATACATTACATTGGGCTAATAAAAAGCCAAGAAGGTAGGTAACAAAAAATCCTATAAAATAGGATGTATTACAAACAATAAACCCGTAAATAGTGATACGGGTATAACCAAATAACCGCGTACATAATATTGTTATTATATTTAACAATATTACTTAATTAACTAAATACGACTAACCACCCAAACATATAATGTAAACATTATTATTAATTTCCTAACATTCCCCCGTTAATGTTGACATGGTAACAAAATAATTTTCACACTTCCTCTATAACTTGCCACCTCTGTGCGCTCATGATCTTGGCATACACTCAAACTGAAGGTAGAAGAAGGAACACATCTACTTCTTATTGACCATGCACTGTCGAGAACACATCTGATCGACGAGGATGAGAACACGCTCAGGAATCATCTACTTATCAACCGGTCACTCTAGGGAACACATCTGAATTAGCAGTGTGGGAACTCAAGCAGGAACACATCTGAACAACCTTCAATGGTTTTCAGGAGCCTAACCACAAACCTAGGTACGAACAGGAACACATCTGACTATTCTACCTCATCAAGACTCATGGTGTTGCATTTCACTTTGTTATTTGTTCTTCATTATGTTTTTCCATTGGGGAAATAGGAATAATCACATACACAACTGAAAAAGGAGAAATGGAACATTGGATCATGTTGATCATGTTCCCCCCTCAATGTGAAATTTCCACTTATTGAACACTGTAAACTGTAAAAACGGAAGCTCACAACTGAAAGCAAACTCACACTAAAAATCATATACTCAAATTATTTATATGCCACCACATCTTCATGCGGCCCCATCATTTGTGATAGATGAGAGGTCATTATCTGACCTCCAGCCTCCGATGGGTCCATCCTCTAGTAACATGTTGCTACCTCAGCAAGATGTAAACATGAAATAAACAACTGACTTGGGTATCATGCCGCCACATGTCAATAACCATCGTGCAACACATTTAACACATTTCATGTATGTTGGCCAAGCTTCCAATCTAACTATACATGATTTCATTCACCAATATGAGAAACTTGAAATGTTAAACAGAATGCACAGTCGGTTCTACCAGAGTGCAATATTTGAATTGTGAAACCACGTGTTGTGGGGGCCAGAGAGATATGTTGAGAAAAACACAAGAATATCTCTGTTTCAAATCGTTGATACATGAGTTGATTTGGAATCAACTCAGATTAGACAAGCTTGCATGTGGATCTCAAATTTGGATTGAATGTTCATTGCACCAAATGAAAATTTTACAGGTTCTCCCACCACTCACACGTAATAAGAGATCTATTTTTTAGAAGAATACAGACAGTGTATTGACTTTTGGTGACAAATTTAAATAATACATACATGATTCCCAACTGGCTAAGGGATGTGGCAGTAGATGTGGCCTTTGAAATCTTGACAATACCAAAGAGACACATTGTACAAAAAATAAAAATATTTACAAAAATCTTAAACAGAGCAAGCTACTTTACATACATTATTCTTTTCGCATCAAGAGGGGCGAAACCAATGGAGAACTGCCCCTATGAACAAATCCTTCATCCATCACTGAATCTTCTTGCTCTGATACCAAATATAGTAATAGGTTCAAAATATACAAAAGAATAATAATCTTCAATAGACTCGATACACCATACATTACATTTGGCTAATATATAGCCAAGAAGGTAGGTAACAAAACATCCTATAAAATAGGATGTATTACAAACAATAAACTCGTAAATAGTGATACAGGTATAACCAAATAACCACGTACATAATTTTGTTATTATATTTAACAATATTACTTAATTAACTAAATACGAATAACCACCCAAAAATATAATGTAAACATTATTATTAATTTCCTAACATATTTATGATGTAAACAATAGTTTCTATTGCTTCTACCCAATACTCATTTGAAATATGCTTTTCCTTCATCATACTTCTCTCCATCTCCATGATGGTTATATTCTTTCTCTCTACCACACCATTCTGATGTGGTGTATACCTGGTAGTAAACTACTTGTGTATACCATGATATTTGCAAAAATTCATAAAAGTATTGGAAACATACTCACCTCCTCTGTCTATCCTCAGAACTTTGATTTAGTACCCACTTTGCTTTTCCACTAAAGCCTTGAACTGCTGAAATATATCAAAAACATATGATTTGTCTCTCAAAAATTACACCCATGTCTTCCTTGTATAGTTATGAATGAATGTCATAAAATATGAGCAACCTCCAATAAAATTTGTTTGCATTGGTCCATATAAATCTGGATGAACAATTTCAAGTGGTGCACTTGTTATTCTTGTTTTGCCAATTGGGAAGGACTCTCCATGTTGCTTCCCCATAATACAACCTTCACAAAATCTATCTGGTTTTTGAATCAAAGGGAAACCTTTCACCATATTTTTTTGGTGTAATAAATTCAAACCACCAAAGTTTAAATGACCAAAACTGAAATGTCATAGCCATGATTCATCTTTTTCAACTGACTGAAAAGATGATTTAATCTTCTTAGCTTCGGACTGATTTGTAGTATTGTTGTCACCCTCAAAATTCCCCTCATTTTTCAAGTCAAGCTTTCAAAAAAATTGAGTTGGTGCCATTGAGAGATGTTTGAACAGAGTGAGAAGCCTGGAGAGAGAAAAATTCGTGCTTTGAAGAACTAGTGCTCATTTGCAATCCCGTAATGTTAATTTAGAATCTTGCAGTCCACATGGTTCCCGTCTGGATGCTCGAGGATCGTTTCCTTTGTTCGAACGAAATTTTTAAATCTTTCTTCTATGGCCGTGGATCGCATCGAGCCTGGTATTGTTTACAGTTTTTCTTTCCACGAGGAACAGTTTGTTATTCAAGCATAAGCAGTGGAGTTTTCCCTCTCTGTATTGTCCCACAGTCATGAGTGACAGGCGTATCTTACATGTCAATTTTTGGCCCCAGCATCGACGAGTACATGGACATCTCTGATTAGATGCGGAAAGGTGGGTTTTTGGGTCACTTTGGGAATTTTGGTCTTGTATGAAGAAAGGTAGTGTTCGATCGAGGCTCAAATCGGCTAAGTATAAAAGGACCGCGGAAGGTGCCACGTGTCTTTGCGGTGCACTTTTGGTATGGCACACAAAAGCGGAGACCTTAAATGTGCGTAGGTCCTCCACATGTCTAGAGTCTAAAAATACAAAGAGATCTGATAAATTGGCTAAGTATTAAGAGCTGGCGGAAGCCTCCACGCATCTCAACGACACACCTCCAAAGGCCAAGTTCAAAGCAGGATCCTAAATGAGCACCAACCCTCCACGTGTTTAGAGCCTCAAAAAAATCAAATCGGCCATTGAAAGGTCTAAGGCCAGTGGAAAGAACCATGTGTCTCTTCAGCTCTCTTTCAAGAGGTGAAATACAAAGCGAGTCCCCAAACGAGCATTAACATTCTACATGTCCCAGGTCCGAAAAGGATATAGAGCCGGCCGTAGAATCGGCTAAGTATAGAAGGGTTTGCGGAAGCCTCCATGTGTCAACACGGCGTAACTTCAAATGCAAAATCCGGAGGCAAGTCTCAAATGTGCGTTGAGCCTCCACATGTCCAGGGTTAGGCTTATGACCCCACCAAACAAAAGGGACTTAGCCAAAAGACAAAGAAATAAGGCAAGGAAGTGGAAGGAGCCACGTGTCTCTTCGGTGCTCTTTCAAGAGGTAAACACAAAGTGAGTCTCCAAATGAGTGGGAAGCCACATGTCTCGGGTTGGACATAAAGCCTTTGCCAAAACAAAGGGAAAAGGTAAAATGTTAAGCCTGTGTCGAAAGTCAAAGTGGAGAGGCGGGTCGGCAGAGAACTTTGAGATTTTTAGCCTTGTTTCCATAAAAGGCGTAAAGTAAAAAAGTGAACCGTGGCCCCGCTCATGCCAAGGGAAAAAGTCAAATATCGAGCCCGCATGAAGAGTCAAAGCGGGGAGGCAGATCATCGGAGCCTTTTGAGATTTTGTGCCTTGTTTCCTAGAGGGAAAAATTTAAATGTTCAGCACGCATCAAAAGTCAAAGTGAAGAGGCAGGTTAGCGGAGAACTTTGAGGTTTTGAGCCTAGTTTCTAAAAGAAGCAAAATTATAAAGTGAGTCGCGACTCTGTTACCACTCAGGTAATGCCACATGTCAGACCCAAATGCAAAATGTGAAGTTGCGGGCTTGTAGGCCTGTGGGGAACTTTTACACTTTTGCATCTTTTGCACTAAAGGTGTAATTTCAATTTCGGGCCCGCGGATCCATTTTTGCATTTTTGCCATTTCTATACGGATTCGATTCAAATATTCAAATGGGCATAACTGTCACTCCAGTTCTTGAAATTTGACAAATTTTATACTGTTGGAAAGGTCTTGGTCTCCTCTACGCCATGGAAGTATAAAATATTATTTTCAGCAGGATTTGTTGGTTGGAAATCTAGAAAACGTCTTTCACACCATTAATGTGTGATCTACTTGCTTCAAATAGATCAGATTTGATCCGATCTTCATCCTTCCTTCTCCAACATGCCAAACAGACATGGGAAACTGACTAGATATCTTGATTTGGGTGAAAATCTGGAAAACATCCCTCAAGCCATTAATACGGGATTTGACTGCTTCAATCAGATCAGATCTGGTCCGATCTTCCATCTTTCCTTCTTCAACATGCCAAAGCCATGCATAGCCAGATTTGATAGATTGTGGGTGGATTTGTAAGGACATTGATGGTTAGTGGTTGAGCTTCCAAATCAGATTTCTTTCCTTCTCTTCTTATCCTCTTCTCGCTTCATCTATTAATGTATGATTTGGGCTCATTGCAAAGCGTTTGACTCTGATACTTTTGAAGTGTAAATAGAATCGAAATCAATCAATACATAAGAATTTCCCCTTTCTCTCTATCTCATCTATTGTCTCTTCTTGTTTACCTACAATCTGTGGATCATTTATTTTCTGTAATAAGAAACTTTTTGTTCTTATTGATATGATTTCTGGAAATTTGTGTTTAGGGAATGATATCTTATGTTGTGAATTTGAATGATTTTGTTCTGTATCACCTTTTCTCAGTACGTGTAAGGTTATACTCTACTATCTATATTTCTCAAAAGTACTGATATATTCTGTTCTTTCCTTTCTTCAGTTTCTTTTATTCGTTTGTATTGATAAGCTATTTTGGTAAAAAAACATTTCAAGATGTCAGAGGCCCAGCCTTAAGATGGAAATTGTACATTTGTATATAAGCTTTGTCGCTTGTTTTAACTAAGGGAACCTCTCCCATAAAGAGGAAGGACTTGTTGTCCCCTGACTATGGTTTTGATCAAAGTACCATTTTAAAACCCAACAGTTTTTGGCGACTCTACTGGGGATTTTGTAGCAAACATATCCCTTTGAAAAGAACAACTTTAAGATCATTTTTGATCCAGTGACTCTACGGTATACACGTGGGAAGAAAGCTCTCAAGGTTGAAGACTCTCATTTTCAACTTCTGGAGCAACAAAACTTCTTAGTTCTTCTAGCAAGAAGGAACAGAGGAACTTGCTCTACAAGCACACCCCATGTTAAAGACAGAAACTCCAAGAGTAGCATTCCTCCAGAACAACTCAGTCTTAATATTCTTGCTCTGATATTTGTTGGTGTCTTAGTTCCCCTTCAAACAATCTTCCCATAAATGGCAACACCTCTACGTTGGGGACAACGGATTGGGCCTCTTGCTCTTCCTCAACCATTGCATGAGTTACCCATGAGTAGTAGGAAAGGTTTTCCTGAATTCCGAGGTGATGGGAAGGTGCGCCCAGATGAACACATTGTAGCCTTCAGTGTTGCATGTGGGATTCTTGGGATTGAGCATGAAGACGTTTCTGTCAAGATCTTTGTAGAGACATTGCATGATAATATTGTTGATTGGTTCTATCATCTTCCTGTTGGGTCAATTATTGATTGGACCACCTTGACAACTCAGTTTGAGAAATGTTTCCATCTTGTTGAAGATGTGCATGCTCTCTTGGCTCAAATTTCTCATATCAAGAAGGAACCACATGAGCCCGTGAGAGAATTTGTGTCCAAATTCAGCAACCTCATTCATAAAATTCCATAGAACACTCGTCCTGTGGATCAAATCCAAAAATGCTTCTTCCTCAATGCTCAGTTACCTGAAGTGAGATATGCACTAAGGAGAGATAACCTTGCAACTTTGGATGCTGATCAACGTTTGGCTATCGAGGTCAAGGATGACTTAATCATTTCTGGTAAAACTGAAGAGACAACCCTCCAAGTCTAAAGCATCCTCCTCTTCCTCTCCTGGATCCAATTCAGATCAATTAGTGTAGAAATTGGCAAATGATCTCATTTCCATCAAAAAGTAGTTGGCTCAACATACTCCTTATCAAGATATTCCAAGAAGGAATTTTTAGCCTAGGAACCGGCTACCTCCTGCTTAGAATAAATTGGCTATTGAAGGCCCGCCTATCAAGGTTCTGCTCAACGCAACTTATGAAGTTCAAGAACCTGATGATGAGGAGTTTAATGAAGACTTTGAATACCCAGAAGAAGAGTTTGATGAAGAACAGGAGGAACTTAGTGGATCTCAAGTTCATTTCCTTACCACTGAAGGCATAGATGACGAAGATGAATATGATGAAAGAGTGACAAAGATAAATAGTGAGTCATATGATGTTATGACTTGAGAGAAAATGAAAAGAAAAGAAAAAGTGATGTAGCATGCTAAGAAATCCAAGAAGTTGCATGTACCACGCAAAAGGTGAGTAATGCTAATTCTCCTACTTCTACCTCTATTTCCAAAACTTCTTATACTTCAACTCCTAAAAATGATAAATCAAAATTCACCTGTGTTCCTAGTAGTGATTCCCCATCCATCTTCGGGTCTTTTGATATCATTGATCACCTAAAAAGGACCAAAATCCAAATTTCAGAGGCAGAGTTTTACCAAACCCATCGAAAAGCCTTTGCTAAAATGGTAAACTTTGTAAATTCCAAATCCAAAGCCTCATCCAATACTTCTAAAGGTCTTTTTCCCACTCCCTCTTCCTCACCTCAACCAAGATTTGTAGTTGCAGTCACTTCCCCTAATGAGAAGATTGAACCATTCTATGTTACTCTCCTAATAGCTTGCCATAAACTTGGTAATTATGTTATAGACTCAAGAGCATCAGACAATGTAATGCCTGCAAAAGTAGATCATGATTTGGCCTAACTCTAACACGTGCCTTTGGTTCCTGTTATTCCATGGAGAGTAGAGAAGTGCCTTTGGTTGGAGGATTAAAGATGCACAAGTATCCTTCGCTACTTTTCTAGAGAAAAGGGTCTTAGGACACTATTTTGATAGCTAATATTCTCCCCTCATATGGTATGTTGCTGAGTAGGAATTTCTGTAAAAAGGTAGGAGGTGAAATTCAGATGGACTGGTTGTATGCCTTTATCCCAGTCGATGGAAAAATGAAGAAGTTATTACCGAAAAAGAAAATTGAGTATATTGTGTAAAATACTGATGATCCAAAAGCATAAATACTCTATGAAGATATAGGGCATGTCAACTATATGATCATGTCAGAGGATGAGACAAATATCCCTAAGGGAGTGATTCATGATCCCAATGGCATTTGGACTTTGGAGTTTGATGGAAGTTGCTCTTCAGCTGGTTCTGGAGCTAGTGTGGTGTTAATCTCTCCAGATGGGAAGATTCATCCATTTTCTTTCAAGCTTCACTTTGAAAACACAAATAACACAGCTGAGTATGAGGCTCTCATCCTTGGGTTGAGCATGGCAAAAGAAAAAGTAGTAAAAAATCTTTGTGCTCATGGTGATGCAGAGTTGATTGTGAAATAGGTAAGGAATATTTACCAAGTCAAGAATAGGAGATTGAAACATTATAGAAATCTTGTTTGGGATTCCATTTAATTCCTTGATGCTTTCTCAATTGAATTTGTTCCAAGAGAAAAGAATACTAGAGCTAATTCTCTAGTTGTCTCGGGATATTTGTTGATTCCTCATCTAGATTTCTCTTAAGAGAAATTTACCATTGAAATGATTCATAGGCCTAGTGTACCAGATAATGCAACCAACTGGTAGGTTTCCAATGATGATCAAAACTTGCTCTCTTTCATCGATCTTAAAGATAACTTCAATCAGTTATATTTTCAAGTGAAACTTTTCCTAGAGAATATGTGTCCTCTAATGAGGAAGATATCAAGGAAGAAATGGATCGGGATGGTTGTATTAAGCTGAAAGGTAACAAGATTCCTAAATTACTGGTAAGTCTAGAGAATCTGTTTGAAAAATAGGATAGGTTCATCAAATATAAAACTTCTCAAGGGACTCGAAAATCTGCTAAGTATGAGAAGATCAACATTGGAAGCAATGATGAACCCAAGGTGGTGAATATTGGAAAATGTTGCACTCAAGAAGAAAAGAAGAAAGTAGTAAGCCTATTAAAGAAGTATGTTGATGTTCTTGCCTATTCATATGATGATCTCAAGGCTTTTCAACCAAAGGAGATGCAACACTATATCCCTCTGATACCTAGGATCAAACCTTTCAAGCAGAAGCAAAGGCAGTATAATCCTAATGTTGCTGATACTATTTTCTAAGAGATCCAGAAGTTACTAAGAGCCAAGATTATTTTTCATATACATCATTCAACATGGATTGCCAACATTATGCCTGTCAGAAAAAAGAATGGCGAGATTCACATATGAGTGGATTTTAAGAATTTAAATCAGGCCTCCATAAAAGACAACTATACACACCCCATGATGGATCAAGTTTTTCAAGTTGTCTTAGGCTCTGAGATGTTGTCTATGCTAGATGGATTCTTTGGATATAATCAAGTGGAAGTTGGTACCCCATATCAGCATAAGACTGTTTTTACTACCCCTTGGGTCACCTTTACCTACAAGATAATGCCATTTGGTCTTATCAATGTTGGTGATACTTTTCAGAGGGAAATGGACTTAGCTTTTGGCAGCCTTAAGGGAAGGTGTATTGTTGTGTACCTTGAAGATTTGACTATTTTTTCCAAAACAAGGGCAGATCACCTTTAGCATCTGGAAACAGATCTTCAAAAATGCAGAGAACATGGAGTTTCTCTCAATCCTAAAAAGTATGTGTTTCGTGTTACCGAAGGCAAGTTACTAGGGCATATTGTTTTCAAAGAAGGGATCAAGATAGATCCAGAAAGAGTTTAAGAAATCCATCAGATTCCTCTTCCCATAAGCAAAAAGGGTGTTCACTCTTTCTTTGGCAAGATAAATTTCCTGAGGATATTCATTCCAGATTTTGTAGAACTGACTATGAGCATTTCTCAAATGATGAAAGGAAAGAAAGCCTTTAGTTGGTATTCTAAAGGTAAGGAAGCATTTGAAGATATCAAGAAATCCATTTCTAAAACTCCCATCTTAGCTTGTCCTGATTTCAGCAAGGATTTTATTATCTATTGCTATGCTACATAGAATACCCTGGCTGTTGTGCTAACTCGGGGAAATTCTGAGAATCATGAACTTCCAATTGCCTTTATGAGCTATGTTCTGAAAGCTCATGAATTAAAATATACTATGATGGAGAAACATGCTTTTTCAGTGGTCAAAGTTGTTAATCAGTTTCATTTTTATATTCTTAATTCTCACTATGTTGTGTTTGTACCTTATACAACCATCAAGTCTATTCTTACAAAATAGGAGTTTGGAACTAAGAGAGGCAATTGGGTAGAAAATTTCCAAGAATATGACCTTGATATCAAGCCAACTAAGCTAGTTCGGGGTAAAGGCTTGTGTGAGATTATTGCTAAAGGGGCTAATGAATAATTTTCCACAAAAGCAGTTGATGTTCCTATTGTCCTCTTCCTCAGTTCAACAGATGAGTGGTATGCTGATATTGCACATTTTCTTACTTATGGAGAATGTCCATATCATTTGAGTGCCAAGGAAAATAGAGTTATTAAGCTAAGGTCTGCACAATATGTATTATGGGAAAATGCTTTGTTCAAGTGAGGCATAGATGGAAGATTCCTTAAGTGTGTGGATAAAGAGCAACAGAAGAGGATGTTTTTAGCTTTTCATGATCAGGCTTGTGGAGGGCACTTCTCTTCTGCTGTCACTACCCATAAGATCCTTCGTACAGGGTACTATTGGCCTACATTGTTCAGAGATGCATCAAAAAGGGTAGGTAAGTGTGAAGTCTGTCAGACTTTTGTTGGGAGAACTAAGTTGGTTGTTTTACCACTCAAACCAGTAATGATTGATGAACCTTTTCAACAATGGGGATTAGATTTAATTGGAACTCTTAACTCACCTTCCAGTGTTAGACATACCCATGTGCTAACTGCTACCGATTACTTCACAAAGTGGGTAGAGGTTATTCCAATCAAAATCACTACTTCTAAGGTGGTGTGTATTTTCATCAAGGAGACCATCTTGATAAGGTTTGGGGTACCAAACAAGATTGTGACTGATCAAATTTTTCTTCTTCTGAGATGATGGATTTCTGCTATGGCTATGGAATTTCCCTTACTCATTCTTCATATTATTATCCTCAAGGGAATGGACAAGCAGAATCAACAAATAAGAATCTGGTAACCATCGTTCGGAAGCTTGTCAACGACTCTCAAAGGAATTGGCACAAGAAGTTCTATGATGCTCTTTGAAAGATAGAATTACACCCAAAAGAGCAATTGGGATGTCTCCATTTCAGGTGGTGTATGGTGTTGAAACTCAGCTACCAGTAACAGTGGAATTACCAGCCTTGCACTTGATGAAGGCTATTGAGGACTCAAGTTTCATTAGTTCCCTGGACAAGAGAATCATGTACGTTCATAAGCTGGATGAAGACAGGATGCAGGTTTTTGATAGGATCTCAGCTCATCAACTAAAGGTGAAATCTTTGTTTGATAAGAAGGCTAGGCCCAAAGATTTTCAAGTGGGATACATTGTTCTGTTGTGGGACAAAAGACATGAACCTCGAGGAAGCCGTGGTAAGTTTGATTCTCTTTGGCTTGGTCCCTTCAAAATCAAACACTTTGCTGGAGAAAATTCTTTCTACTTAGATTATATGGATGGATCCTCTCTCTCACTTCCTTATAATGGGAAGTATTTGAAGTTGTTCAAGTCCTAGGTGATTTGGGAAGTCCTTTTTTATATACTATGCATAGTGTTTTGTTTGTTTTTGTCTTTCCTTTTTGGTTTATTTAACTTCCGTGTGTGTTGTCTTCTGTATTGGTTTTACCTTTGACTCTATTTGCCCAATGGATAAGGCACTGATCTCCTTTCCCAGAGTTATTATATGGTTCTTGATCTTGCCTCGTTCCTCTTTCCTAGCCAAGTCATCCCCAGAAAGAGCCAGTTGTTGTCACCCTCAAAATTCCCCTCATTTTTCAAGTCAAACTTTCAAAAAAATTGAGTTGGTGCCATTGAGAGATGTTTGAGTAGAGTGAGATGTCTAGAGAGAGAAATATTTGTGCTTTGAAGAACTGGTGCTCATTTGCAATCCCACCCTGTTAATTTAGAATCTTATAGTTTGCATGGTTCCTGTCTAGATGCTCGAGGATTATTTCCTCCGTTCGAAAAAAATTATCAAATCCTTCTTCTATGGTCATGGATCGCATCGAGCCTGGTATTGTTTACAGTTTTTCTTTCCACGAGGAGTAGTTTGTTATTCAAGCATAAGCAGTGAAGTTTTCCCTCTCTTTATTTTTCCACAGTCACGAGTGACGGGCGTATCTTCCCTATCAATTTTTGGCCATAGCATCCACAAGTATGTGGACATCTCGGATTGGATGCGGAAAGGCAGGTCGTCGAGTCACTTTTAGAATTTTGGTCTTGCATGAAGAAAGGCAGTGTTTGATTGAGGCCCAAATCGGCTAAGTATAGAAGGACCGTGGAAGGTGCCACGTGTCTCTGTGTCACACTTTTGGTATGGCACAAAAAAGTGGAGACCCCAAACGTGCACAGGTCCTCTACATGTCTAGAGTCTGAAAAGACAAATCCAGTCGATAAATCAACTAAGTATTAAGAGCCGGCGGAAGCCTCCACGTGTCCCAGCGACGCACCTCCAAGTTCAAAGCATGATCCTAAATAAGTGCCAACCCTCCACGTGTTCAGAGCCTCAAAAAAGTCAAATCGGCCATTGAAAGGTCTAAGGCCAGCGGAAAGAACCACGTGTCTCTTCGGCGCTCTTTCAAGAGGTGAAATACAAATTGAGTCCCCAAATGAGTGCCAACTTTCCACGTGTCCCAGGTCTGAAAAGGGGACAGAGATGGCCGTAGAATCGGCTAAGTATAGAAGGGTTTGCGGAAGCCTCCACGAGTTAGTGTGATGCAACTTCTAAGGCAAAATCCTGAGGCAGTTCCCAAATGTGCGTTGAGCCTCCACGTGTCCAGGGTCAGGCCTATGACCCCGCCAAACAAAAGGGACTTAGCGAAAACACAAAAAAACAAGGTGAGGAAGCAGAAGGAGCCACATGTCTCTTCGGCACTCTTTCAAGAGGCAAATACAAAGTGAGTCTCCAAATGAGCGGGAAGCCTCCACGTGTCCCAGGTTGGACATAAATCCTTTTCCAAAACAAAGGGAAAAGGTCAAATGTTAAGCCCTCATTGAAAGTCAAAGCAGAGAGGCGGGTTGACGAAGAACTTTGAGGTTTTTAGCCTTGTTTCCATAAAAGGCGTAAATTAAAAAAGTGAACCGCGACCCTGCTCATGCCAAGGGAAAAAGTCAGATATCGAGCCCGCATGAAGAGTCAAAGCAGGGAGGTGGATTGTTGGAGCCTTTTGAGATTTTGAGCCTTATTTCCTAGAGGGTAAAATTCAAATGTTGAGCCTGCATCAAAATTTAAAGCGGAGAGGTGGAGAGGCAGAGAACATTGAGGTTTTGAGCCTCAATTCTAAAAGAAGCAAAATTATAAAGTGAGCCGCGACTCTGTTACCACTCAAGTAACACCACGTGTCAGAACCAAATGTAAAATACGAAGTTGTGGGCTTGCGGGGCTATGTGGAACTTTTACACTTTTTCATCTTTTGCACCAAAGGCACAATTTCAATTTCGAGCCTGTGGATCCATTTTTGCATTTTCGCCATCTTTGTACGGATTCGATTCAAATATTCAAATGGTCATAACTTTCAATGCAGTGCTCGAAATTTGACAAATTTTATACTGTTGGAAAGGTCTTGGTCTCCTCTACACCATGGAAGCATAAAATATTGTTTTCAGCAATATTTGTTTGTTGGAAATCTAGAAAACGTCTTTCACACCATTAATGTGTGATCTACTTGCTTCAAATAGATCAGATTTGATCCGATCTTCATCCTTCCTTCTCCAACACGCCAAACAGAAATTGGGAACTGACTGGATATCTTGATTTGGGTGAAAATCTAGAAAACATCCCTCAAGCCATTAATATGGGATTCGATTGCTTCAACCAGATCAGATCTGGTCTGATCTTCCATCTTTCCTTCTTCAGCACGCCAAAGCCATGCAGAGCTAGATTTGATAGATTGTGGGCGGATTTGCAGGGAGATTGATGGTTAGTGGTTGAGATTCCAAATCATATTTTTTTCCTTCTCTTCTTCTCATGTTCTCTCTTCATCTATAAATGTAAGAGTTGGGCTCATTACAAAGGGTTGGACTCTGATACTTTTGAAGTGTAAAAAGAATCGAAAGAAATCAATATAGAAGAATTTTCCCTTTCTCTCTATCTCATCTATTGTCTCTTCTTGCTTACCTGTAATCTTTGGATCATTTATTTTTTGTAATAATAAACTTTGTGTTCTTATTGATATGATTTCTGAAACTTTGTGTCTAGGGAATGATATCTTATGATGTGAATGTGAATGATTATGTTTTTTACCACCTTTGCTCAGTACATGTAAGGTTATACTCTGTTATCTATATTTCTTGAAAGAACTGATATATTCTGCTCTTTCCTTTCTTCAGTTTCTTTTATTCGTTTGTATTGATAAGCTATTTTGGTAAAAAAGCATTTCAAGATGTCAGAGGCCCAACCTTAAGATGAAAATTGTACATTTGTATATAAGCTTTGCCACTTGTTTTCAATAAGGGAACCTCTCCCATAAAGAGGAGGGACTTATTGTCCCCTGACTGTGGTTTTGATCAAAGTACCATTTTAAAACCCAACAAGTATGAACTCCGTATGTGGCTGGTATAATCTTCAAAGGAAACATTCTATTGCTTGTCATCTTCACTTTCGCAATCACCTGGGTACTTGGAGCTTTATCCACGATCACACATTCATTTTCTTTAATGTAAACTATGTATCCCTTTTGTACCAATTGACCAATGATCATAATATTTTTCTTCAAACATGCAACATGATAAACATCCTGCATAATTTTGTGCTCCCCTTTTTTAGTTAGAATGTTAATTGTTCCTTTTCCTTTTACATTCACTGCATTATTATTCCTAAGGGTATCTTCTGTTTTTACAGACTCATCCAAATTAGAAAATAAATCTAAGTTACCTGACATGTGATTACTACATCCAGAATCCAAATACCATACATCATTAGGACTCTCTTAGGATAGATTACACTCAATAGGCGATGCTTCAGAAATATTTGTTCATGCAATAAACATGGAGCTTGAAGTAGAGCTTCTAAGCTGATTTTGATTCTGCTTGTTCTGATCATACTACTTTTTCCTACATTCAAAAGCATAGTGCCCATATATTTTGCAATAGTGGCATTGCACATGCGACTTATCATGTCTCTGACCTGAAAAATGATTATGATTGTGCTCTTGACTATGTCATTTTCCACTTGATTTTTATGGACCACTTCTACATCCCCTAGATGAACTTCTTCCTCTGCCTCTAGGGCTGAAATTTCCTCTTCCTGTTCCACAATTTCCTGATACCTGTGATGAAAAATCTTGATCTACAACTACATGTGATCTATTCAACCTCTGTTCATGATTTATTAGTGATGCATGCAACTCATCAATTGAAAACTGACTTAGATCCTTTGTTTATTCAATAACAACTACCAAAGGATCAAATTTTGTAGGCAAACTTCTAAGAAATTTTTCAATAATCCTTCTGTCCTCAATAGTTTCACCATAATATTTGATTTGATTGACTAAACCAACTACAAAAGTAAAGAATGATTCTATGGAATCTGAATCTTTTATTGACATATTTTTAAAATCTTTATGAAGTAACTGAAATTTGGCAGTTTTTACTTTCTCTTTACCTTGATACACAACTTGGAGAGTTTCTCATGCAATATGTGCTTTACTGGTTGTTGCTACTATGGGTAAGATGCTTTCATGCATGGCTTGATGATTGAAGAAAAGATTTTTTCTTTCTTTCTTTCTTAATTCCTTCAAAGTGTCTTTCTCTACCTGTGAGAGTGTGTTATATGTTGCTACATTTGCGGGCTCTATGTACCCATTCTCTATGATTTCCCACACATCCTAGGATCTGAACAGTGCCTTCATGTTTGATGAACAATACTCATAATTATTTCTTGTAAATTGTGGTGTCTGCAGACCGGATATAGAAGTCATAACCTGTTATCAATTTGAAACCTGCTGAAAAAATCCATGCTCTGATACCAATTTGTAGAAATTAGACAAATAAAATAACAACTAACATAAATAAAATAAAGAATTACAAATAAAACATATTATTGCAAACTCAGATCAGTACTTCTATGCATATATTTCTTCTTTCTTGTCAGAGATTCGGCTCAATACAATCTCTGTGAATCTGTTTGTTATGAAAACACTTACAATTTCCTCTAATAAATAGATGGATTTCATCTAACAATAAAACACTCAAATCTTAAAAATAGAACTAAAAAGCACATGCTTTTGTGCGATACAAATATTTTGATTTATTTGCTTTAATATTTTTTCCTAAAAGTAGGAATCTAAAAGTGAATTATCTAAAAATTAAAAGCATGTAAAAAAAACTGCTTTTTACTTTTCTTGGGGAAAAATTAAACTTTTTTTCTAACATGGAGGCATTTTACACTCTCCAATTTTTTGTCGTGTACATGGTTTATTGTTGGATTTGGCTACTTTTATCTCTATGGAAAACAGATGTGAATTTTCTCTCCCCTTGGTCGATAGTGGCTACCATTAGATATTATTGGCTCAAAAAGGCATAAATACCAAAGCTATTTCATAAAGTAGTATTCATGGCTAGCAGTTTCTCCACACTCTTTCATTGGCTACAAATTATGAAATTTGACATATTTCAGAGCACTTGTTTGATCGATTGAGAATGATGTCGGTTCTTGACTTTAACCATACTGAGATCACCACATTGCTAGATTGTGTCAGAAATTTGTAACTTCTTAAGGCTTTAATTTTATCTAGAACACAGATTGACAAGGTACCGAAAAGTGTGAGAAGACTTAAATTCCTTTAGTTTCTTAATCTAACTTTGTGCAGAAGCCTAACATGGTTGCCTTCCTAGATAGGTGAACTCAAATCTCTTTCCTATCTCAGTGTAATTCTATTCTCACAAGTGTTGGATTATATGCCCAAGGGTTTATCAAAGCTCCAAAAATTGAAGACATTGAAATCATCCTGGTTGAGACTGTTTATTGAAGAGAATAGATTGCTAAATCTAAAGGATGTGAGCAATATGATCCACCTCAAAGAATTAAGGTTTTCCATTAACGACCATTTTTTCTTCGAAAGTATTGAAGATGGCATACTTGAGCATCTGGTGAAGCTTTGACATCTCAAAGTATGGAATAACATTCCTCCAAAGAAGTGTGATATAAAATTCATTCTTCTACCTTTCCCAGAGAAAATGAAATCTTTGAAACTAGTTAAGACACTTCATCTATGTCAGTTCTTTGTGCCAAGTTGGATATGTGCTTTGGGAAACTTGAGAGAGCTTGCTTTGATTCATTGTAGCAATGATTATCCAGCATTGCAATACATGTACAACTTACAAGTATTGTCTTTGAAGGGAAATCACACATGCACACAACTACCAAAGGACTTTGGAAAGTTAGGGGCATTTCCTAATCTCTCTCAACTGTTAATTCAAGGTTTCCCCCTTTTGGAGGAGTTTCCAGCATTGGAGGATGGAGCAATGTAATGCCTCACCACACTAAATATATGGGAGTATTAGAGAGCAAGGAAAGTTCCAGAGGGATTGGAGCAACTAGAAACACTAAAGAGGATAGAGTGTAAGAGCGGATATGGAAATGCAAATGAATTAATGGAGAGGTTAAAGGAAGGTGGAGATGACTAGAATAACATTAAAGCTAATAATCCTTACGTCACTATTAGCCTTGTTAATAGGTATGAGCTCTTTTTTTAAACATTCTTACAATATAGTTACAAAGCTACATGCCTGACTAAGTATCACAGTGAAGAACTTGTGTATTGACCTCAAAAGGACCTGATTGTTTACAACGATGAAACTTCCAATTTGATTATGGCATAATTTAATTTCAAGCTAATTTTATGATTTTTGATTAAAGTTTAATAAAAATGTTAATATTGATTTTTTTTCACTAGGTGAATTTGTGTAAATATCCTAATTAAAATTTGTTTACTCTTCATATAGGACAATTTTTCTTTTTAACTTGTCAATAATTAATTCTTCAAAAAAAAATTAAATGATATGTTTTATGTTTGAAAAATATACATAATATAAGAATGTAGGGTTAGTATTTTAAACATAGATTTGTGAGAAGGGAAGTTTGGCTAATGCTTATATAAATTGAGAGATTGAGCTTATATTTCAGTTTTGTGACTATTGTAGTTACTTCTATATTATTGGTTTGGAATTTAAATTTGTAGATAAATTACCACTTTAGAGACTCTTTATTGTTTGGTGTTAAAAAACTTTTACATTGTATTTCACATTTCTTTTGAAAGAATGTTTTGGTTTTATTTCAAATTTTAATTATGTTAGCCCTTATTTATTTTCATGTTCTTATAGATCAAATACTCAAAAAATGGGTTAGAGTGATTTATCCTATTTTTAAAAAATCAATCTTTGTCTCTTGTTTAGATTTGAATTTTTTTTTATTGGGGAGTAGTATTGTTTTAATCAGAACTAAAAGTTTGAGGAGATTTGCTACCCGATTTCATGCAAATCACAAATGGGTTTAAGTAGGTCATTAGATTCCAATATTTTCTATATTTATAGATACTTTTGGTTAGATGGTGGAATGTTGGGACTTGTTGTATGCACACTAAATAAGTTAAGAATAATTGAAAGAAACTAACACCTAGTAGTTTCAAATGAAAAAGTTAATCTAATGAAAACAACATGATAAGGTTTTACAAGAATAAAATCTAATTTAATGCATCCAAATGGAACTTTCAAAACATCAAGCAATTCCTTGTTAAGTTGGATATGTCTTTTAGATTATAAACTTGCTCCTGAGATTACAAAGAAATCAAAGGATGGCTATCTCCTACAAGAGGAAAGTATCTCTTCAATATGGCTAAATTCCCATGTATGGATCTTCCTTTACTACTCTATGCAAAGACTGAATGAATGGATGCAAGGTCAATAAGATTCTTCAATGGTGGAGAATGTTCTTATCATATGCTAATGTCTTACAAGGACAAGGTGTAAATTTGAGAGGGGGATACTAGGTTCTATATATAGCTTTATATTTGGGAGAAACTACAATACTAGTGAATGTGGGATAAAGGATAAAGTAAAATTAGAAGAGATAATCATGTTTAGAGCGAATTGATTAAAATTAGCAACTCATGGGAGTTAGAGATGATTTAATTAATCAAGTAGGATTAATTAATAGTCCAAGATAAGCTTAGAAAGTTATTTGGATGTGATTTAAGAGGAATTAGGTAGGATTTGGATGATTTAAAAGAGGGATTTAACCAATAAGAATGTTTATTGATTAAATAAAGGATTCAAAAGACTTAATTAACTAATAATACTTAATTAACTAATTGAAGGAAGATTATAACTAACGAAGTGTCGTTAATTAGCATCTGGAATGGGGGAAAGGTTAGTTAATTAATGAAGCATCGTTAATTGACTGAAATAGAGGGGAATATTAACTAATTAGTGGGGAATCACTAATTATAATGTAAATGACGGGAAAGAGGAAAATTAGAAAAAAAAATTAGTATTAAAAATGCCTGAGCAGATTTTAAGTGTCTACATTTTCCCCTCTTTGGGGTGGCATAAGTGACACCACTTCAAAGATAGTAGAAAATTATAGGTAAGTAAATTTTAAAGGGATAGAAGAAAAATTAGTAGAATGAAGGATGCCCCCTCAAGTGTCAATGGGGTGATGGAATAGGTCGATCGATGATCAAAAACAAGAAGGTGAAAGAAGATTTAACACAAACCTAGTAGGTGTGTGCGCAATGTGAGTGAGTAGGACAGAGAAGTCAATGTTTTGACGGATAGAAAAAACAAGAGGGGAGGAGGATACATATAATGCCAATTACCTTAGGTGTCATGGAAGAAAATGGTGATGAAGAAAAGTGGAGATGAAGAATAAGGGAGATACCAAGCATATTAGTTGGCTAGGAACAACTTTGTCTCACCATTTTACTTACATGATCTATGTCATCGGTTCTTTATTAAAAAGTAACAAGCAAGGAATGACTCAAAACAACATACATAACTTAATGCAATATGAGAAAACAAACAATTAGACCAACAAAGAAATAAGCGTACTCAAACAAACAATGTTCAAGACAGTTGCACCAATGTTTTTGTTATCGAGCTTCACTTCCCAAATGTTCAAGTTAACAACAAGGGTTAAAAATAGAAACCCAAGAAAGAATAAATGTGAGGTGCATAAACGGAGGACATAAAAGTCACATGAAAAATCCATCGTATACTATGAAACTACCCCAAACAACTGCTTGTGCAAGGGAATACAAATATAGTAAAAAAACCAGCTTTGTTAGTGGAGGTAGATCAAAATGAGTTGTATGTCAGGCACAAGAATAGGCAAGAACCAAAGAAAGATGTTTTTGTAAGATAAATTTCAATGTTTAAGGACATTATGTTCTGTAAATGATTCAGATGCGTGAATGTATTTTACCAATTTTTGATGGGATTTTGGATTTTTTATCATTTTGTTTTTTTTTTAATTTTACTAATTATTTGGATTTTTTATTTTTACCAATTTTTTGGAGTTTTAACAATTTTGTTTTTTGTTTTTTTGATAGGACCCTGTGCTTAGGCATAAAAACGCTTGAGATGCATGGTGGTCATTGGTTCCTGAAGTTCATCACCATTAGAATCACAAAGTTTATAAGTTCCTAAACCAAATTTAGCAACCAGAACATATGGCCCCAACCAATTAGGTTCAAACTTACCCTTCTTCTCATGATCTTTTGTGGTATTGAACTAATTTTCCTTCAAGACAAGGTCTCCTACCTCGAACATGAGAGGTATGTTTTGTTTTTTGTAGCTTCGGTGCACTCGATTCTGATACACTTTAAGGTGGTCAAGTGCGTGAATGCACTTCTCATCTAGTAGCTCCATCTCAGCTAGCCTAGCCACTTTATAGTCTTCCTCTTTATCTAGGTAATCTCTTAGGGATATGGTAAAAGAAGGGAGATCGATCTCAAGGGGAAAGAATACCTTTGTGCCAAAAACTAAAGAATATGGAGTAGAACCAATAGGGGTGCAGATGGAGTTCTATAAGCCCAGAGGGCTGGATGAATTTTTAAGTGCCAATTACGTTCAGTTTTTCTAACAATCTTTTCCATGATACGAACAAGATTCATGTTTGAGGCTTTAGTTTGTCCATTACCTTGAGGGTAATATGGAGTTGACCATTTTAGTCATATTTGAAAGTGTTGGCAGAACGCCTTCACTATTTTGTTCTTGAAAGACTTATCATTTTAAGCTATGTAGACAACGGGAATGTCGTAACGAAAAATGATGTGGTTCATTATGAATTTGGAAATCTATGCACCAGTGACATAAGTAATAGGAATAACCTCTACCCATTTCATGAAATACTCAGTGGCATTAATGATATGAGTGTGGCCATTAGATTAAGTGGGGTTAATCTTCCCAATGATATCAAGTCCCCACTTTGAAAAAGGCCACAGTGTTGTGATAGGCTGCAATGATTTCATCGAGGCATGTATCAACTTGCTATATTTTTGACATAGAAAGCATTTCTTTACATACTAGAAACAATCAGTTTTCATGGTAGGCCAATAATACCCTACTCTCAATAACATCTTAACAAGAACCATTCAGCTTGTATGGCCCCGCAAATGCCTTCATGCACCTCTTTAACCACTAAGATGGACTCTTCCGAATTAAGGCAACGTAACAGATTGTCGTCGTAACCTTGATGATAGAGAGTTCCCCCAAGTTGGGTGTAGCAGGCTATACACTGGATAAGGTTACATTTATCAGAATGGGTAATTTATGGAGGAAAGGTTCAATCATGTGGGTAATTATAAATGTTAAGATACCAGGGAGATAAGGGACTAACAATTTCACATACCAAGCAATATTCTATAATGTCATATGTAGGTGTTGTCAAATACTCTAAAAGGAAGGGCATGTCATTGTTTCTATGTGGGATGTGTAGAAAAGATGCAACTATAGCTATGGCATCTTGTTGTCATGTAAATGTACAACAAGGAAAATAACAATTTCCGAGCATGAAAACTATACCCCTGTGTTAAATTTTTCAAGTCCTATCATTGCAAGACACCCCTAGGTCTATCCAAGAAATCCAAGTGACCTCTCTATTAATGTTATCCCATGCCCTTAGGTGATTTAGGAAATTCCATTCATTCCCACTAGGTGATTTTAGGAGTTCATTTACAAGCTACAGGCAATTGTGGGAAGGGCTATCACTGGCCTTCCTAAGGATGAGGCAACCCCATGGAATGGATCAGAAGAGCCTAAGTGGATGTGGAGGTGATTCAAAGTTCTTGGGACATCATGGAAATTATTCTAGAATATTTTGGAAGGGCTCGTAGAAGCTGGGGTAGTTTCACAAGAATTAGGGTTCACAGGCCTAATCAGCACACAGGCCAAAAAAGTAGCTGAGATTTGGAAGGTGATTCTAAGAGCCCTGTATGGAGTTAGTAGAACAACAAATCATCTCAAGAAATAAAATTACAAGCCCTAAATGATAGTGAAATCATATTTTTCACAATACTTTGGTGCATTAGTTGTGCAAGCAGTTTTTCTCAGGAACAAGTGGAGTACCAAATCAAAAATCCATTTTTTTAGGGAAAAAATGGAAGAATAAAGACATGAAAAACCTTCCCTTTGATTCTAAATTCTATTTCCAGTTATGATCATACAAAAAATTTCCAAAAAATTCCATCAGGAGCTCAAGTTATTATCATCACAAGTTGTCCTCTCAGAGCAAGTTCAAGACTTAGCCAAATTTTGGGAGGATATGTGTCAGCTCCATGAACTTGGTGGTATTTTATGTCACTAAAGTCCCTAAGGGTTAGGTACATCAACATTCAAAAAATGCACCCAGCCCCCATGTGACCTCTGGAACCCCATATGACCATCAACATTGCCAATTCAGCCCTCGGGTGCAGTTTGGAGCTCAAATTCCTTGCTGTCCACCATGGATCAACACCACATGTCAGCTCCACGACCACCATGGAATTTGATGTCCCTCACATCCCTCATAGGTCAGGTATATCAGACCTTTAAAAATGCACCCATCCCTCTCTCATCATGATTTTAAAATTCAAATATTTACCTACTTCTAACTACTTCCACTCCCCGTGCACATCCATATCTCCATTCTTCCTCTGCAACCTCCTTACCATCAATCCACCATTGATAAACCTTGAACCGGAACTTTCATAGAAATAATCTCCTTCACTCCATGAAATTATACAAGTCTCGTAAGGAATTTTGAGCAAACGAAGAAGGAGAAACGAAGAACAACGAAGAGAACAGTAGAAAATATCCATAGCCAAAAAATGGGGATTCACAAAAATCTTGCAAACCAGTGAACGAATCAACAAATCATTTTTTCTATTTATTCCTTTTTCCAAGACCATAAAAATATATACTTTCAAACTCTCCTCTCATGCAATAGATCATTCACAACGAAGAAATATCCTTTTCGGCTCAACGAAGAAAGAAGTAGGATTTCCCGTCAAACCAATTATCGGATTGAAGTAAGATTTCACATGAAGCACAAGAAGAAAAAACCCACATCGTAAATATAAAAAAATTCACAAATGGAGGAAAAAACCAGACCTACAATTTTGAAGTACATTAATGGTTGTCGTGTCTAAAAGCATTACGAGGTCCAAAATTTGAAAGTTTAAAATCTTCTGGACTATTAAGCAGATAGTTCTAAAAATTCAGAGGGGAGATATTGGGAAAATAAAACATATCAAAAAACTTTTTTCCATGTCAATCTAACCTCCAAAATCATACTTTCTAAAAATAGCAAGTTTTCTACATAGGGGACTACTATTTTGGGAAAGTCAGCAACAGAAGACTTTGCAGAGGAGACATAGACATTAGAGGTGCACTGCAACTAAGAACTTGTTGGAACGGAAATTTTTGGCACTAACTAAAAATAGTAAGTGGTCCTACAGAAACCTGTTAAAAATAAAAATTTGATCTAGAAAGTGTGAGGAACGTAGGGAGAAAGGAGAATCAGGGTTGCAACATCCAGTTGAGGTTTGAGGAAGTTGCCTTTTCATACTTACTAAAAATTATAAGTTGTTATTCTAAGGAAAAAACATGAAGTAGAAATGTATGGGACAAAATATTTCTTAGCGCTTCACCTGCAAGTATGAGATAGAAGATAACCATGTCTTATACATGGACCTAGATGACTTAAGAACTTACATGACATCCAAAGACCAAAATAATATTGAAGATCAGATATTCACTAGTGGCATTTTCACTGCCGCAAGACACCTAGTGTCTGTCTAAAGTCATGAGTTGGTCCTAGCCTGCTCTCACCACTATGAGCCTCAAACACAAACCATATGAGCTGACAATGTTACAGCAATGGAGGTCATCAGCCCTAGAACCATCTCTCTTTCTTTGTAGATATCGATATCACCCAACATGGTTTCCATCTCAAAAGACAAGGACTTGCACAATTGGGAAACAATGGATGCATATATGCAAGGGGTTATACTGGGGTCATGGTTGAAACAAGGAGAAATCCCTCAAGGATGCCTAAGAATCTTCCAAGGTGTGAGTTCTAAGAAGGATATTTGGATTCATCACTCTCCTCAGTAGAGTTATGGGTGAAGCAAGTACGAGAGACTTCTAAGACTGGATGGGCGTTTTCATCTTGACATTGACAGAAGGAAAGTAGAGAATTGACTGGGGGCATATCATCATTGACAATCTCCATCTACAACTTCTCTAAGTACCCATGACGAACAAGTTCCACATGAATTATTACTTGGTCTACCTCCTCGCTAGCTCAAGATCATTCAAGGGATTAGATCTCACCCAAAACATTTCCACCAAGGTGCCTGTGTTCGAGAAACTTCCACAGGTGGTGATGGAGGAAATCCATAGGAATTTTTCTCATGTGAATGATGCATTCATGATGTACGTAGTCCAAAGCTTGGAAGGATATTTGGAAGCTAGGATGTCATCACAAGCAACATCCTTGATCAAGAAGTATGGCTCCCATTTCATACAATTCTCAAAATTCTCCTCCCTACGAGTTGTCTGGCTTCAATCAAGCACCTGCTAAGGTTGCCCAAGTACCATAGTGACCGAATTGTATTGTTCGGGATTTGCAAAAAGATCATTCAGGTGAATAACAGGATCAAAATCAAGAGGAAGAAGTCGATTCCATTTCCTATCTCTCTCGAGGTATTCACATGCAAGAGCTCAAATGACGCATCTCATTTAGAGGTTGTTTTCACTCATTTGAATTTGCATTCCCACATCGCATCAGGCCTAATTTTGACATCTGAGAAGATCCTGACTCTTTCTATGTCCCAAAATTGCAACACAAGCCGCAAGATAAGGATTACTGGGCCAATTAGCATAGATGAATTTTTAGTGCATGAAAAGGATCATATGAGGATGACAATCAGTGAAATGAATAAATTCAAGTTCTCCCAGTATGAAGATATTTTACAAGATGATGGGAATGAGATGTATGATCCTGAGTACATGTGCAGTCAAGATGTCCCTCTATACCTTCAATCAACTAGTATGTTCATGAATCAGGGGATATATTGGAGTGGACTAAGAAGGTGGTGAGGAGAACGAGAAATTAGTTTCAAAAGAAGAGAACCATGACCATCCAGTCATGAGGAATTCCTCTGAATCAGAAGCAATCCTCACATCATTCATCTTCAAAATTCATAGAGGTGACTTCCAGTTCTAAACACTCTAGAGTGAGTTTGAAAAGGAAGGCCATAGATTTAGAATCTTATCCTCACGATAAGATTCCAAATAAACTTAGAGTTGAAGAAGTTTCTTTTGCATCAGTATTAGAGGAATATTTGATAGTAGAAATGTAGGAAGAACACCCCATGACAAAGGCACAAGTGGATGAAGAACACATGGTTCAAGATTCAGTCTTCGAGCCACCACAGGAGGTTTCCCCTCTTGATGACACACATGCCTCTCTCAATTAGGAGTTACCTCCTCATCCTTCAGAAATAGGGTATCATTTGTGCACCTATCATTGAGCCTGAGTCTAATGAGATGTTTCTTGGATGCAGGAAACAATTTTCCCTGATACCCACACTATGCAGCAAGTGGCAGCTCCTGATCTATCAGCTATTGTCTCATTGGCCAAAGAAAAAATATCAAGAAAGCTCGCACATATAGCCTCATGTTTCTACAGTGGGGAAATGAGTAATCAATACATTGAAGTAGCTCAAAATAGAGTAATCAAGCCCGTGGATGAGATGACACTAATTGACTATGAAATGATCACAATTCAACTGGAACTGGAAACTCATGAAGGGTATTTACACATGTATCGGTAATCTTCCGCTCGCATGGTGGCAAGGAATAAGGAGTATAAGAATAATATTGATGAACTGAAGGAGAAATTGTGAACTCTATCATTCTATGTGCAAAATCTAGTTGATCCTAATGCCATGAAAATTCCCACTGAGGAAGTTGTACCCATCAGTAGATTCAACCCAAAATCCATCAGGAAGACACACGCAAGTTCACAATACAAGGTCAGAGAATAATGAATGGGTCAACTCAATCTCTGAAAAATGTAATCCATTGCTGCAAGAAGTGGTAAAAATATTCACCTATATGTGTGTGAAAGAAAATAGGAAATGAACACTCAGGGAGGACTTGGAGAAATAAAGGGATTATTGGGAACCTTTGGGCCCAGTAGTAGATGAAATGAGTAACACTCATATCGCATCAGGAGTTGATCAACATGAAGGTTTTTGAAACTCCCTCAGAAGACTTGTCACATGTATGGGTGAGGTCCTTGGCAATCAGGTTTGAGGCAATCAATCGAGCCATCACATAGCTGGGAGAAAAAAAGTAACAATCATACAAATTACAGGATAGTATAAATCAGAAAACTCAGAATCTCAGAGTGCCTGCAATGGTTGAAGATACAACTATCGATGATTTGATTGGTCCATTTGAAGAATATGTCAAGAAAGAGGTGGGTAACCCATTGTCCTTCACTAAGGATACTCTCAACTTCCTCTCAAAGATCTGGGTTTCCATTGCACTTATCTCAGAAAAAAACTTGTCATCATGGTTCAAGAAGTGCAAAGGACATCAACAGTGTGATCGATGGATGGAAAGAAACCTTGGGCTGTATTCGCAGTCCTCATGATGACAAATTAGAACTTACAACAACTCATTTCTAGCAAGGATCTTGGAGGATACAAAAGTCTTATCATGAAGCACAAAATGGAGAGCTAGTTAGGGAGCGATGGAGCTAAGTCCACTACACAGCAGATCATTCTTCTACATAATCCTTCTTCTTTCTTCTTCTTCTTCTTCTTTCTCTCTCTTCTCTTCTCACCCAACTCTCTCTCTCTCTTCAATGTTACATTTTTGCTTTGAGGTTTGCAATTTTTGATATTAACTTTAAGTGACTTTAGAAAACATAATGTAAACTTTAATTTGCCTTAATTTTCATAAAATGGACTTAAATATTGATGTGGAATATGAATAGTCTAAAGTCAAATTAATTTATTTGAAAAGTCACCAGATAAGATGAAGATTTGTTTTCTCTTCTATAAATTGTAACTAGCTCCTCATTTGATAGTCTTCTTAGAAAACTTCTTAGAAAAACTTCTTAAATTTCTTAGATATTGGATTTTTTTGTTTTGAATTCATGAGAGAGATATCATTATGAAGAGAGAAAAGAGATATAAAATTTCTTCTATTTTCCCCTACTCTAAAATGTCTTATATTTCTATGATATGTATAATTTCTATGCTTGAGTTTCAATAAAGGAAGAAGAAATTTTAGCCTTTTTTTAATACTGAGGGGTTTAGTGGTACTTTATGCTCATCAAACGTCTATTTGGTCTTGTTGCTCATTACGCAAATTTGTTTTCTTTTAATTTCAAGTACATGTAATGAAACTTTTCGTCTATTGTATGCAAGTCTTTGATTTTCTACTTTACAACATTTGTTTTCTCTTTTCTAAATTTCTCACTCCCTTTCCCCGCATTCCTAGAAAAGTCCTCTCTTTGTAGATATCTGCAATCTTTTTCCATAGGGTCAATGGAGTGTCCCTATTGAACCCCTGGCCAAAATTCCACCTAGAGAAAACTCACATTTTACTCATTTGCATGCATGTACGGAAGTTGCATTAGTTAAGTAGAGGGACTTAGACTCCCAAACCATTGGCAAGATAACCAGCAATTTGTCCCCAACAAATTTTCTCACCAACACTTTGTATCTATTTGGGGACACTAAATTTTTCATCCACCAAGTCAGAGGCAGGTTTTTGTCTAAAAATAATATTTTATGAGCTTATAGGCACCAATTTCTTATAAGGGATGAGCTTCTCATCCTTAAATTTGTACTCGTCATTGAATTTCTTGATGATTAGTTGAGAATCACCTATTACATTAGCCTATATGATATCCCAACGTATAGTAATTTTCAATCCTGCAATGAGATCTTCATATTATGCTATATTATTGTTGCATGGGAAACCAAGTCTGAATGCCTGGGGAATCAATTCTCCTATAGGAGTGATAAGCACAACTCCTCCTAAACCGTGGAAAGTAAAAGATCCATCAAAATACATTTTCCATGTAATGTACTCCTCAAGATACATCATAGAAGCGCCTGGAAGTTCCAGACTCAATGGTTAAGTTCCTGACAAAGGTGCTTCAGCCATTTGATCTGCAAGTACTTTCCCTTTGACTAACTTTTGGTTGATGTGCTCAATATCAAACTCATTAAGTAGGATGATCTAATTAGCCATCTTCCCAGTAAGTGCAAGTTTAGATAATATGTACTTAAGTGGGTCAAAACTGGATATGATCTTATTCTTATTATTTGATAGATAGTGACGAAGTTTCTGGAATTCAAAAACAATGACCAAGGAAGTGTTCTCAATTTACATTTTTTTAAGATCATAGGAAATTAAAGTGCAGTTGAGGTAATAAACAGATTTCTCTTTTTGATTCAGATCATACTGAGCTAGAAGCGCACCTATAGAAAATTGGGTAGATGAGATATATAGTAACAATGGTTCACCTAAAGTAGGCAGCATTAGGACAGGGGGTTTATAAAAATATTCTTTAATAAAATAAAATGCTTTCTGTTGTTCTGGACCCCAATAGAAATCAACATCTTTCTTAGGAAGATGCGTGAAGGAATGACACTTATCTGCAAATTGGGAAATTAATATTCTAATAGCTTGAATTTTCCCTTCAAACTACGCAGTTGTTTAATGTTCTTAGGAGGAGGCATTTCTGTGATAGCTAAGACCTTTGTTGGGTCCACCTCAATTCTTTTTCTTGAAACAATAAAACCTAACAGTTTTCCTGATAGCACCCCAAAGACATGTTTCTTTGGGTTAAGCCTAACCTTGTAGTCTCTAAGATGTTGAAAGATGCCCCACAATATTTTTGAATGGTCATGTCTAGTCCTATATTTTCTAAAGATTTCATCCACATAATCCTCCATTATATCATTCAACATGTTGTGGAAGATGACAATCATGTCCTTTTTATAGGTTACGTTTGCATTCTTGAGGCCGAAGGGCATGACTTGATAACAGAATGTCCCTTAAGGGGTGGTTAAATCTATCTTGTGTTGATCCTCTTCTACCATTTTAATCTGGCTATATCTCGAAAATCCATCCATGAGGGATAACATTTTATAATCTGCAGTTGAATTGACAATCATGTCGATGTTTGTAAGAGTAAAATCATCCTTAGGACATGATTTATTAATATCTTTGAATTCCAAACAAATTTTGATACCAATGGATTTCTTTTCCACAACTACTATATTGGAAATCCATTCAGAATAATCTATAGGCCTGATGAATCCTACTGCCAATAGTTTTACAAGTTCTTTTACTAAGAGGGCGACGCGAGGATACATCTTTTGAAGCTTCTTCTTGATTTTTTTCATAATGCACATCTAGTTTGTGAACTACTAACGAGGGATCCAACCCTTACATGTTTGCATAGGACCAAACACACATATCTGATAATTCATGTAGAAGCGTGATAAAGGTTTTCTACTCTTATGATGAGATTGAAGCTCCCAGTTTAACCATTCTAAGTTGATCTTCTGTTCCAATATTAACATCTATAGTATCCTCCATGAGAAATTTGTATTCTTCTTCCATACACGTAGGATCAAGGGGGATATTGAGAATTAAGAAAAGAAACCAAAACATAGACAAATTATTTACACAAATGAAGAACTCTTAGGCGCAAAACAAAAGTCTAAATGTTATACTGGTATGAAAACACATTGTTTATCAAACGCTCAATGTCCTCCACATCACCATGAACCCTCTTACGATGGTGTTCTCCTTCACAATGGAAATTTCTAGAATGAATTAGCAACACCACCTCTAGAAAGAATTAGTAACCCCACCTCTAGAATGAACCAACATAAGATAAAAAAGGAAAAAAATTGATTCAAATGACGTAAAATAATATTGAAATGATGTATTAAGGGAGTGACTTCACACTTATTGGTGAATGAAGGTGGGTAGTTGGTGATGAAAACAACATTATACATGTTGCATACAACATTGAACACATTGAACCATTCGAATGAGTTGTTTTTTCATTTGTGAGTAAGTTGTAAACGATAATAGACCCCCTATTTTTTTTCTTGTTTACAACATGATCAATTAACTATCAAAATTCTTGATTTATAATGAATATAAAACTGATCAAAATATGAATTTTAACAGTCATAAACTAATCCAAAACTGATTTTAAAGATTTCCAAAATATAAATATACTTTATTCACAACTCGATCAAAACCATCCGTATTTAATTTACCTGATTTATCATAAATTGATAGGGATTAGTGGATCTTATGCAAAGGTTTATCTCATGCAATGAAGCCAAACAAACAGTAAAGTAATGTTAATTACACAATAATAATCAGCTTCTCTATATTTCCTTTATACAAGACATTACAATAAATAAGAGAGATTGATCCTATTTTCTAGGAGGTTGTTTTAACAACACTCTTCACATTACTTATTTATGTGAATTTGGTTTACCAACCAAATCACGCTTGAATAACTATATGTGTTGTTATTACAACTCATTTACATCACATTATCATAAAACCAATATGTAAATATAATTAACCCATACATTGTAATCTAAATCTCACAATAATAATGTGAGCACTATAAATATTTCCTAACATTTCCCCCCTTAGTGCGAACATGGGAGAAAAATAATCACACTTCTTTCACAGCTTTCCGCCCATGCGTGCTCATGATCTGGATGGTTTTCAGGATATCCAACAATCTTCAATGATAGTTTTACTGGAAAACCACCAACCAAAAAAATGGTTTTTCAGGACAACCAACAACCTCAACAAGGATGGTTTTTCAAGTGGCTACCAACAACCACAACAAAGGATGGTTTTACAAGGCAATCAACAACCTAAATATCATGAAGTTTATTTTCCTTGTGCTTTCATCTGTCCACTATGTTTTTCCTTCAGGGAATTATGTAGAAAATACTGCTCATTGACAACAAATTTGAAAAACGGAGACATAAATGGAAATGGAACACTGAAACCATGTTCCCCCCTTCAATGTGAATTTTCCATTTATTCAACTCAAAACAGGAACACTAAAATAGAATCACACTACACACAAATGAAAATGAAACACACCAAAAATTGGAACTCTAAACCCATAACAGAAAACAAAATACACACCAATAAATGTCACCACATCTGTGTGCGGCCCCATTGTTGGTGATTGAAGAGAGGTCGTTGATCGACCTCCAACCTCCTGTGCCTCTGTCCTCTAGTGCAAGTGCTACTTACTTAGCAAATATGGCAATTAATCTTAATAGTTTCCACATTGGATTAATTGGTATAGTTTCCCTCCCACAATGTGAAAACATTTATTTTTTTGGATGTTGTGTAACATCGAAAATGAGTCAGTGAGGTAATTTTTTTATTTTCCAGCACTTTGACTTTAACTCACAATGAACATTTGACGAGATGCTCAACAATGATATGTTTAAACAAGGCGATAATGACTCAAATGACTAAATAATGAAATGAAATCCAATTAAGAATTAGATTTTTTCGACTATATTACAAAAAACCTTAGAGTTTTAATAATGACAACTCGAAAATTTTATTCTATGGAAAAACTATACTAACTAAAGAGGGCACATTTGTTTTCCATACTGGAATGTATACTCATGACATAGATGAAGATTATTTTAATAATACAAAAGACTTTAGACTTCAAGTTAGAGAAAAAAAAGAAAACCAAACCTTGAACCGGATACAGTGTGACCATTTGAATCGATTGTCGAGAGGAGACTTATATATGCTTATAGAAAATGCAATGAGATTCCAAATTTTCTCTCGTAAAGAAAAATCCACATAAACTAGAGATGGACGGGTACATGTGTTTCACAGTAACTATTACTCAATTTGTCTTCACAAAAGAATGAATAGCCATTTGAAGAGGGATTAAGATTGTGCCATCTTTAATAACCCACTCACCATTTATTACATGTCATGTATTTGGGTTGAGGAAAGTTCTAGTCCCATTCATTTGATAGCTATAAGAATGGAAACGATTTTCATCGAGGAGATGAGCCACATGTGGAGGAGTTTTTGCTACCAGTGAAGAAGAAAAATGCTATTGCCTGTATTTGGTACTAAATGGTATACATGGAAGCATGAGAAAAAGGCTAAACATTTAAAGATATCGACGAATCTTGATCGAAACAATCACCAAGATGGAACGAATTCAACAGAAAATTACACGAAGCACGTTCCAAGTCTGATTAGAAGTATGACTATGCGTATATATGTGGATGTACACAAATGTGTCCATTGCAAAGAAAAATGTCAGTTTTCACGATGATGCACGACTCAAATTCACATAGATACTATCGCCATCTTAAATTTCACTAAACACAATAAAAGAAATCACAACTTAAAGAACAACTACATGAAGAAGATCATAACTGGAGAGATTTGTGTATTAGATTTGGAGACATCAAACATTTAAAGAACTTCCAAAGGCTTTACTCATCTCTACGAGTCTTGAGACCACACAAATAAGTTGACAAAGATCACATATATATTCAAATATATACACATTAACACCATTCTTTTATTGTGTGAGAACAAATAAAGGTATATTGGTATATATAATCTCCATGTAATACCACTACTCATTCTTCCATCACAAGGAGCGAAAATTGATCTGATACCACTGATAGGGATTAGTGGATCATATGCAAAGATTTATTTCATGCAATGGATCCGAACAAATAGTAAAGTAATTTTAATCAGACAATAATAATCAACTGCTTTATATTTCCTTTGTACAAGACATTACAAATAAATATGAGAGATTGATCTTATTTTCTAGGTGGTTGTTCTAACAACACTCCTCACATTACTTATTTACGTGAATTTGGTTTAACAACCAAATCACACTCAAATAACTATATGAGTTGTTATTACAACTCATTTACATCACATTATTATTTTTACTAGTATGTAAATATAATCAACCCATACATTATAATCTAACTCTCGCAATAATAATGTGAGCACTATAAATATTTTCTTACATAAATGTCATAAACTGATTTAAATTTGCTTATCCAAATCAAAATCAAAATAATTAAATACGGAAAATTATCAAAAAATTAGAATGCAAAAATCAAATAATAAACGACACTAGAATTGTTTACGGAGTTCAACTACTTATGTCTTCGGGTTCATTTTGAATCGATCTATTAAAATTTGTAAAAACTGCAAGTACAATGAAGCTTACAATTTACAATAATATATCCAAAAACTGCAAATTGTGCTCTCATACCTTCATAAGTTTATGTTGATGCTTAGTGTTCGTCCTCCGCCTTCCTAAAACACTCGCAGAATATCTCCCCTTTCGTTCTCTATCAACAAATGACTTTCACGAAATCAAAAGAACTGTAATTCAATAAAATGACATATGCACCAAGAGCGCATCAAAATTTTGAACAACTTTCTAGTTTATGCCAAAATCTAAAAATGCTCCTAAGTTGCTCAAAAATTTTGCTTTCCAAAACTACTACATGTTATCCCAAAAACACAATCATCAACATAAACTCAACTCGCCCATTTATAGGCTTGAGTCAATGTTGTAGCTCAAAAACCAAGGCGTACTTTTGGTACAAGTGAGGTTGGGGGTTCGAACTACCCCAACCTTTCATCGCCTAATATTTACCTTTTTGGGTGTTTAAATCCCACATTATGTGGGGAAGGATTAACATAAGCCTTTTAAAAGGCTTAAACCATCTGGTTAGTTCGTGGTTTGGGCCACACATCCTCTTTTGCCAAGTTTGCAATGTAACAACCTGTGAATTATAGGTCTAGCGGTCATTAGGATTCACCACGTTGACTCGGTCGGTCGGTGGGTGGTTGATTGAAGTGTGGGCTATGTTTGGCACAATGAGTTGGTTGGGATGTGGTGAGCTCCCAACTTAACATGTCGGTGACATGTGTCCTGAGTAAGTTGTCTCATGGCCTGAGTGAGCTAGATGCCCACCTGGGGAGTTGACTCCTCCAACTCGATTAACAACTTGGTCTTATACAAACATTGGGATTTAATCCCACATGCACCAAGCAAATACAATCTATGGCATTTAAATACAAAATTGTAACAATGGTAAAATGAAGTAATAGAGGAAAAGACACCCCTCCACAAAAAGAGTGTGTCAACCTTGGCTGAGGGCCCCCAGCCAGCAAATAGCGGGGCCGTCCTGTTCGAACTCGAGCGTCGAAGATCGGAGGTGAAAACCCAAAAACACCCTTTCACCGTTTTTTATCATTTTTGCACTTCCACGTGTTATAGTCTAATTGGTCTGTTGCCCTATTTTTGCTCCTCCAAATGGGAATTTATGCGGAAGGTATCTTGCTCAAGCGGAGTCGATTTTTTATGTTCAAATAGGCGACAAAAATCTCTAGGAGTCTTCTAACGTACTGTAATGATTTTGGGAGATTTAGGAAAACTCTGTCCGTTAAATTGATCTAAAGATCAACGATTTTTTTGGCAACATTTAGTTTTCATAGTGTCAATTATTGATTCAAGTGAATAAGGAAAAATAGAGAAGTTGTAAGAAAACACAATTAAAACTGATACACACAATTTTAAAAGTTACCAAAAACACCTCTACAAAATATCAGTTCGACAAAATATGCAAATATGTTGTATTTTAACCAAAAAAAACATGTTTTTTATAAAACCATATGTCACTAAAATTATTATTCTCAACTAGTGGATCCCCTCCCCTAATACTTCTTTATGCAACTTATGCAACTAAAGAAAAAAAAAAACCCTTTCAACTCTTACGCGCGCACGCGCGCGCACACACACACACACACACACACACACACACACACACACACACACACACACATCAATTTTTTTAAAGTTATATAACTAGCAATCACATGTGTGCAATGCAATGTGAACGCCGAAAGGTATAACTTATTTATTTTAGAGGGATAGTTATGACATTTTTTAGTTGATGTTGATAAGGGGTGTGATTGATTTTGATTGTGTAGAAATATAGATAAACCACTTCATTTAAATAACGCAAACATGAGGTCTAACCTTTAAAACAATTCAATATGAAAAAAGTGATATAATTTACAAACGTTTGGATGGATACAAAAATGCAAGACAGATAATCCCAAGCCTAGCACATAGCCGTAAATTAGTGACAACCCTTTGAATTCAAGTATAGCTTAAAATAAAAGGAAAAAACCATACCCTCGTGAATCAATGTTTCTAAACAAAATTAGACAAAACTAACCTTGTGATGTATTTGAACCCATTTAATATTATAAAATCAAAGTCTTGTCTACATCGATAAAGTCGAAAGTAGTGCCTAAGAGGTGTGTTGGTTATACAGTGACCTCAAAACTTACCTTACGTTGAAAGTGAAACACCTATCTAAACTCTAAAAATTGCATCCATTAAAATAGACTTTCATGGAAAATAATGAAATTCCTATAGAGATTGCAGTAGATTTATGAACAAATTCTCAACTACTAGACATATGATCAATTTGTTCACTACATTGGTTTATACTTGTTTGTAAGCGTACTACTTTAGTTGTAAGAGTATTGGAGCCTGTATTCCTCCATTCAATTCCAAGCAGAAAGGAAAAGACAATCAAAACAAAAAAAACATTTCTTCATCTTCCTTCATATTTATCTTTACATCAAAATCATGTATTTATTCATAAAAAGTGCATTATTGCTTTCCATTGAAGTAGAGTATGAAATGGTATACTTTAGCCACGGGATTACTCCAATGTCAAATCATTAACCGCAAATGATCACATTCATAGACATATGAGTTGCAAGAAGAGGTTATTGAAAGCATTCACAAAATTGTGACACTAGTGAACAAGAACCCAAGTTCAAGCTTCTCCAGCCTCCCTCATACAGATGGCTGAGATCAAGAAAAATTTACTGGATTTGCTAACTAGTAAAAATAACATATTAAATTTAAAAATCACCTAAATTTACTATATTTTGCAATCTTACTATATTTCCCAAAATCTACCAGTACTAATTGTGAATGCTATACATTAGAATATAATGCTTATATTTCGAAAAATGTACTGACTAATTCTATACTTACTAAGAAAAATCTCACTCGTACATCTTGGCTGAGAACTGAGGATGAATTTGGGGAATTGAAGGATGTCGTTGCAATTACAATAGCACAGAGTTCTTGTTGTTTCCATTATGTTCACATTAGGGGGTGCATACTGTAGAAACTCTGTTGAATTTCAAACTTAGGATTTCTTCACAAACTCTTTTATAGAGGAGATAAATCTTATAAGTGGGTTAAAGATGTGTTTGATGTAAGAATGTAGTGGCTATGCAAGAATGGAATTCAGCAGTGGAGAAATTCTTGGCAAGATGGTGAATCTAGGACCAATTGTCCTATCCCTGTAGGATGGAACCGGGCCTGTAACTTTCAAGTCAAGGATCATATTGGTAGCTTCTTTTACTTCCCTTCCCTTTACTTTCAGAGAGCAGCAGGAGGGTGTTGAGGTTTTATTATGAACCCCAGATCAGTGATTCTCGTGCCCTTTAGAACTCTAGACATGGACTTTACTGTCTTAAGTAGTGATTGGTATACCCGGAGTCACAAGGTGAGACTGGTTCCTATGGGCTCCAATTTTCTCAAAGGAAATAACAAAAGGACGTCTTCCTGATGCTCCCAATGATTTCTATGATAAATATTTCTCACTGTTTATGAACAATGATGTGAACAGGTGGAAAGATTGAATAAACTTCTTTTGTTGGTGGTTTGCAATGCAGATAAGTTTTTAAGTAAAATATAGGAAGATTTTCCAACTCATATGATGGATTCCACATTACTATTGTAGAACCAAACGATTTATAAGGTAGGCAATCAATCAAATTTTAAAAAATGAAAGCAGAGGTCCATTGTTATTACTATTATAGGTAGTTTTCCAGGAATCCATTAATGAATTACAAGGTTCTATAAGGGACGAAATTACAAACAATGATGTGATTTGAGTGGAGAGACTAAGCAAACTATCTTTTAACTTTTGTAGCTTATCTGCCATACATAATCTTTTTTTATTAAAGATAAGAAACTTTTAAAACTCAAACGATGGATTTTGCATTACTCTTACATAACCAAGCTATTTCCACAATAGAAAATTGACAAATTGAAAAAATGAATGCAGAAACTCAATGTTATTACAACTAATGGTAGTTTTCTAGGAATCCAATAATGGATTATAGAGGCCTTTGAGGGATCAGATGCTGACAAATCATGTGCTCGATACAATTAGAGAATTATAGAGAAACGTTGTAGAGATGGGAACTCTATTGCAAAAAAAATCGAATAGAAATATATAATTACAAAACCCTTGATTGTAACTTACAGAAGAATTCCTCATAGGAAATCCGGAGGCTTATCACAGACTCTGCAACCTCTACAACTCATTCTGGTCATTTGCAGCTGCATACCAGTGCAATATGATCTTCTTCAGCCTCCATGGAACACCATTGACAACTACTGCAACTGAAGAACATGTGTTAAACAAACCTCCAATCCTAATGCACCTACAAAAAATTTATTCTGATGCTAGAAGGTCACATTGAAATTGAAGAGCCACTGCTATCTATTCAATTTTTGGCAAGAACACAAGTTAGGATTTCTAAATAAACATTGGAGTCTAACTTTTTTTATACAGAGGCAACAACAAGTCAAAAAAATCTTATGCATGATGAAGAAGAAATGCCCTCAGAGCCCAAGTTGTATGGTACAGGAAAAAATCTAATAGATTGCAATAATACCAAACAAGTGCGTCTCCCATACACATCCTAATGCACCTGCACCGAATTCACCATAACAATTATATCGATCAATACCTAATTCACATAACAACAATCTTGGAGATAAACTTGGTTGTAGTATGGCAGTCGCTACATACACGAAGGTTCTTGAAAACTCTAATAGTCGTTCCAGGGGACGTGTTTAACAACCCAAATGCAATTGCTAATTTCTCAGTATGGTGGTAGACAAGTAATTCCTTCTCTCCACCTCTACATCATTAAATGCAGGTGCTCTATTTGTATCATACCCTTCTGCCTTCATCTCCCACAATAATTTCTCCAACTTTGCATAGATCTCTTGTGTTTGTGGGTGTGATGTCTCTTACACAAAAAGCATGTATCATTTCATGCACTTCAATCCAACTACATCTAGGTACCTTCTTAATTCCTCTATCTTTCATCAATTTCCTTCCCTTTTGCATGTCACTCCTCCTACCCACTTCTGCATAGATGTTTGACAGAAGAACATAAGGTGCAGTATTATTAGGATCCAATTCAAAAAGGAGTACCAAACCCATTATGTGCATATCCAGCAATGATTGTTGTCCATGAGACTGCATTTTGTTGAGGCATTTTGTCAAGCAACTTGTGTGTCTTTTGTATTCCTCCGCGTGCTTCTACTTTCTTGATAGACTAGACTGCTAGATTTGTTGGAATACTGCTTCAGTGAGATGGGCCATGGAATGTGCCACATTGATATACATGTCAAACTATACAATGGCCAAAGACGGTTAGTTCCGTACTGCTGCCTGGTGGAAGTTTCTACTATACTGTATTAATAAAATTTAATTGGCAAAGCCATAGAATATTTGATGTCTTGAAGAAAGTAACTATGTTTTTCATAATAGTATTAATGGTCGTGACTCATCCATATTTGCCTTACTTGTCTACACGTCTTTATTGTTCTTGGACACTTGTTGACATTGTGCTTTAACTATTCACACGATTTCCGCTCCATGCATTTGAAAGTAAGGTCGGTTTTAATGGTGGGACTCAGGTGGGCACTTTCAAAGATCCAAGTATTCGGCATCCACCCCTATTTTAACATCAGCCACAAAAAATACAATTATGAACCTATACAGATCCAGTACGGACATGACTTGTTAACTTACTCGTTCTTTGCCTCGTGTCCGTTTTATTGATCTGTCTCCATAATTTTCATGACTATTGTATCCATTCTCATATGCAATTTTGTCTCGTTTCTGTTTGCAATAATTTATGTGCACAATTGTCGTAGGGAACGGAGGATGTTCTTACTCAATATGTGCTACTCCAAGCACGCCCTCGCCGATATATCTGCTTGTTCAACGATTGGGACAAAAGACCTTCATGAAGCCCAAAACAAAAATAGGTGTTCTTCATGTGCCAGCGCAACCAACGCACAAGAGAATTAAAAAAAAATTGTCATGCACTGCAAATTCGATGGACAGAGTCATCTCATAGATTCCACGTTCAGAAATTTGTAATAATTAAAAAACACAGCATCAAACATTTTTTGGCGTTACATCTCAGCAAAAGAAACAAGACAATTTCTAAAACAAACTAACCAAATTTATGACCAGTTTACTAAAAAAATTGAGTGTATATTCTACACAACAACAACACCATAAAAAACCATTGGAATTCCATGCAGAAAATGTGAAAACGTCCAGACGGCCGTCAAACTGTCAAATTTAAGACAATCAAAAAAACGTCCGCCAGTCAATAAAAAATTCACATCTTAACCATTAAGCTTAAGAATTCTAAACAACTAATCCTTACAATTTAAAATTCAATCGAAATAAAAAATTCTACGTCGAAGTCGGTTTCTTCATGAGACTTAGGGAGAGGAGCCAATAGTGGAGCATGGACCAGTAATGGTAAGGGTATTTGTGAAGTGAGTGACTAGTACATGTACATTTGTCATTCAACATTTGAAAAAAAAAGTAGCTAATAAAATGTGTCACATCAAATCACATCAAAAAATTATCCAATCACATGATGCCACATAAGTGGAAAAAAATGCATGACATAATGCCCTCCTAATGGTCCACCATTTTTTCATTTGTATGAAAAACTACTTGATTTAAATCCATTTAAAAACCACTTTCAATAAAATAAAAATACTCAAAAAATATATATTTAGATTAAAAAAATAAAATCTTTTAAAAGGTATTTTTTTTTTTCAAAATTTAATGTATTTAAATTTGTGTTGTACAACCCTCAACTTGGGTGCACAACTACCGGCTCCTCTCCCATGCAACTTCCGCGAAAATACTTTCCCCTTTGCTTAATAGATTTATGATTATTTTACTGAAAACAATTGTGTAGAGTCAGACAAGCTGACAAATTTTCGGTCACCTGGTGAAAAAAATTACGCGCTTTCCGAGGTCCTTCTCGGACTGACTTTGGAGAAGGCAAAGTTTATTTATTCCAAGTTCAGACGTTTTACTCTCCATTCGAATCTGCCTTTGCATTCCATGGCAACCACTTCCCTGTCAACAGTTGGAAGAGGAGAGATCATAAATGCTTTCGAGGGAATAGCGCCGGAACGGCCATCATCTTCAATTCTATCTACTCAGAAGCCCTACGATGTATTCATCAACCACCGTGGCCCGGATGTCAAACATACGCTCGCCGCCACTCTGTACGATACTCTCAATCGCATGGGACTGAAGGTTTTTCTCGATTCCGAGGAGCTGGAATTGGGGGATTTTCTGCCTGAAGCAATACAAGAAGCCATGCGTACTTCTTCGCTTCATATAGCAATATTTTCAGAGAAATACGCACAATCCCCCTGGTGTCTGGCCGAACTATCATTTATGCTCAAAACTGGCACCACAATTATTCCAATTTTCTACCATGTACAGCCTGCGGATCTCAGATGGGTTTTCCAAGGAAAAGGAATGTATGTGGATGACATTTCCGAGCATGAAAGGAAGGGTAGATACAGCTTAGAAAAGCTTCAGGAGTGGAAGATGGCACTTTATAACGTTTCATTTTATTCTGGTCACATCATTAACTATAATGAGTAAGTGCCACATACTCTGCCCTGCCAATTTAGCAAATATTCAATTTTGTGCATTCCTTGTGTTAGATAGTGCAGGCTGTGGATATCCAGCCTCCTGCAGCCACCGTCATATTATGTATTCGCATGCCATCATGTATACTATCTTGGCAGTTAGGTTTTACCTCCCCATGTAATATACAGGTTTTAGGTTCGATTAGTGATATTATTGAGGGTTAAATCTGTGTTGAAAAAGACACTTTGGTTTACACTCTGCTTTTTACATGAATAGGCGAGGGCTAGTTAACTGGCAGGATGGTCATTGATGCACATTATATTGTGTTTGGTGTATTGAGGAGGCTGGATAGCTTCATCCCATTCCTTATTTGGTTTTTTTAACAGTTTAAAAACAAAATCATTGTTATTAAGCTGATCATCATGTTCTGTACGATGTCTGTTCTAATCTGTTTTTATGCTGTTCTTCATGTGTGTTTAGTGACAAACAGAGGCTACTGAAGAATATTGTGAACTTAGTTTTAAAAGTAATGAACAAGGTGCCATTAGAGGTTGCAAAACATCCAATCGGTCTTTCTGAAGCCGTAAAAGAGTTTGAAATGATTGCACTTCAATCTGCTGCGGGTCATCCCAATGTACAGATTGTGGGAATATGGGGCATGGGTGGCTCTGGGAAAACCACACTCGCAAAAAAATTATACAACATCAAATGCTCGTTCTGGCAGAAGTCCAGTTTTGTTTTTGATGTTAGAGATGCTGCAACCAAAGGTGTGTTGCACTATAAGCAGATTAAACTTCTTGAGGACCTTGGTTTCAAAGCTAGTGTTTCATTTGACAATATAGAGCAAGGCAAGGGGATTTTGGCAAACCGTTTCAGATCTATCAAGGTACTCATCATTTTAGATGATGTAGATCATGTTGATCAACTGGACGCTCTAATGCCAGCAAAGGACGTGCTTGGGTGGGGGAGCTTGATCATTGTTACAACACGGGAATTAGAAGTGCTTAGATCATGGGGAATCTCTTCAGTTTATAGAATAAGAACACTGGATCCATCTCATGCCAAACAGCTTTTTTGTTGGCATGCTTTCTTGCAATCCTTTCCGTTGGATGGATTTGAGATTCTGGTCGAAAAGTTCCTAAATGTTTGCAATGGCTTACCTTTGTCCCTAAAGGTATTTGGAGGCCAACTTTATGGAAACTCCGACAAGGATTATTGGGAGTCTCAATTACATAAGATCTCGAGAATATTGCCCAATGATGTCAAACAAAGGTTAAAAATAAGTTATGATGCTCTAGATGAGGAAGAAAAGGAAATATTTTTGGATACAGCTTGTTTCTTCATTGGAGTGGAGAAAAGTTCAGCAATTGCAGTTTGGGATGGATCAGGGTGGAGTAGTCTCCACAGTTGGGAAAGGCTTGTGAGTAAGTGTCTTGTTGAATTAGATGAGAAGAATCACATAAGAATGCACGATCACTTGAGGGACTTGGGAAGGGAAATTGCAAATCAACAGTCACCCTACCGCTTTTGCTTACCGGGTCAAATTATCAATGTTGAGAAACAAGCAGATGTGAAAAGGGGAATTCCTAATCAGCAGTCACCCTACCGGTTTTGCTTTCCAGGGCGAATTATGGTAAGGTTTATTTACTTTCTTTTATTGTCTTACTAATCAAGGGCATGTGATCCTTCTTTTTCTACCTGAGTCTATTTATAATAAGTTTAGTTATATTTATAAGTATGATTTTATGTTTTCTTATTCAGAAAAGAATAGGCATTCGAGGAATAATGGCCACAACAGTTGGATTGACTAGTGAAGTTGAGGAGTTTCCTTGCTGCTCCTCCCACGGGAAGCTCATAGTTAACACTAGTGGAGGGTTTTGGCGCCTCACACCTTCTGAGCTTGGATTAAAAATTTTTGTGGTTAGAGGACCATTTTTTAATGAAGTCATGGGCAAAGTATCTAGAGAGTTGATATGGCTTCGTTGGATTCAAATTGGGCAGAGATATCTTCCGTCAAGGCTTTCATTGAAAAAATTGAGAGTTTTAGAACTCTATGAAGAACGATGGGAAGATGGCAATCACTTAGAAGAATTGTGGGAGGCCAACACCGATGTAAGCATCTTCCCCTTCAGAAATTTTAAATCTAATATATTTAGAATTGTTGTTTGTTTTCGTTATCTCATTGACAATGTGCTGCAGGCTCCTGTGCAGTTAAGAGAGTTGGTTATTTTTAAATGCAAAAAATTCAAAAGATTTCCAAAGTCACTAGGAAGTCTGAAGCATTTGAAAAAGATAGTTGTAAGTGGTGGCAGTGACGTGAGGAGTCTGCCAGAAGAATTTTGCCTTCTGCAATCACTGGAGCACCTGCAGTTACGCTGTGGAAAGCTATCATCTCTACCTGGCCATTTTGGCGATTTGAGAAACCTGAGGCATCTAGATTTGTCGGGTTGCTCAGAGTTGAGTACGTTGCCAATTTCTTTCAACAAATTAACACTCCTGCACTATCTAAATTTCTCATGGTGCAATAAGCTCACTTTCAATTTAGAGTCGGGGAATTTAGACATTCTGGAAAACATGGCAAAGCTCGAGTATTTGAACCTTTCTGGGTGCTGGAAATTGAAGGAGTTGCCTCGCCACATTACAAATCAGGCTTCCTTGAGAGAGCTCAATGTGAGAGATACCAGATTAAGGGGGATACCGATTAATATCGGTCAACTTAGCAAGCTGCGAGTGATGGAGATAGGGAGTCATCTGCTGAGAAGCTTACCAAGCTCTTTTGGAAATTTGTCTTCATTGACTAATCTCATAATTAATTGGTGTAGCAAGTTAGAATCTTTACCAGACTCTCTGGGGTGTCTAAACCTCTTAGAGGATTTAACCATATTCAATTCTGAAGTGAAGACTTTGCCGAAATCTGTTAGGCAACTGATTAATCTTCAAACTTTGAAGATATCGCGATGTCCAATCCTTGAATTGGATTTTGGGCCGGCATCAATTTCTTCGTCATTGTTCAACCTCAAGTTTATACAACTACACGACATACATGTGTCCAAGATTTTAATTTCTGAAGATTGTTGTCCTGTCCTAGAGATTGTCCAAATTGAGAGAAATGGGTATTTAACGGAGATCGAAACCCTACCAACTACAGTCAAGGATATAAAATTGCATTATTGTAGAATGCTGAAGAACATAAGTAGCATTGGTGGGCTCGTAAACCTTCAGGAGCTGGAGATTATTGGATGTCCAGACTTGAATGTACTTCCTAATTTTGCACAATTAACTTGTTTGACAAAGCTTGCAATAGATGGTCCTAATAAAGTTGATCAGAAAATAGAAGGTTTAGAACATTGCACATTATTGGAGAAGTTGGTGGCACATGCATGTTGGGAGGTGCAGGGTATAGAAAGCTTGGAGCACATGGAAAGACTGTGGAGGGTGGAACTCATTGCTAACAAAAGATCAGCTATTCAACCTTGCATTCAAATGTTACAGGTAATGACAGTTTCTCTCAATGTAAACGATACAGGCAATAACTTTTTCTCTGAATATACTTCTAATTATTTTTATTTTATTTTTCCTCTGACTGAATATTTGGCAAAGCATTTGCAGAAATGGCCAGGTGAAATGATAATATGTACAAGGGCAGATTTTGATGCGGGGTCACTTGTAAACATGTTTGCCTTTCCGAATCTCTCTGTCGTCGACTCCATTGCCAAGGCAAAAATTGACGGATTCCCAATATTGCGGCAAAGGCGTTCCTCAAATGTCAATGCCATTATGGTATGTCTTATTATAAATTGTGTTTCTCCATCTCTGGAATTGAAGATATGGAATGAGGACAATGATCTTCTATTTGCGACGGAGGTGAATAAGGGCAAATGGGTATGGATAGGTGTCTTCACACAACCTTCTATATGGCTTACTACCAGGGAGTACTCTATATACGATACCCCAAAACGCAGAGGCAGTGATCAAGATGAAGTGGAGAAAGGATTGCTTATAATGGAGGAAGGAAAAATCCTTTTGGAGACTTTTCACAGCTTATGGGCACTTCTTGGAAATTGATAGTAATTGTAATTATAACAGATTATAGATTTTAATTAAGTTGACAGGTGTTTCTTATATGGCATGACGGTAGCTGTCAGTTAAAATCAACAGTTTGCAAATGTGTGGCAGAGTGTGTTGATGTCCAACTTAATTTGCTCTGCTGATCTGTAGAGATTGCTGACACTGTTTACTATTTATTGGGTGTCCTCTACAGTATTCAGATCTGGACAGCCAAATTGCCAATGCATTTTTTTATGACCTTTCGGACAAGTTAACATTATGCCAACTGAAGTATGGTCCAGATTTTCTTTTAACCCCACCTTACATATCTGTCATTTGTCATCTTTTGCACATCCATTAGTTTATTTTGTGAATTTGAATTGCGGATTCGAAAACTGGCTTGAATATGATTATGGACTTTTCCATATAACGAGTTTGGGTTTTGAAGATAAAAAAAAAAACTAAAGGTAATGGCAATTCTGGCAGATGGCCTAAAACATCTGTAGCATCCACTAGATTCAGCAATAGCAATGCAAATGACAATTTGGTTTTGTAGAATAACAGCAGTGATATATCCTCGTCTCCTCAGCTGGGGTTTTCTTCTTTCGTTAAAACATAGGGCTATAATGCACGTGTCCTGTGCCTCCTTTTCTATCACACTGAGGAGGATAAGGTTCCTTATCTACCTAGTGGCAGGCTGGCAGCGAACCCAAATTAAGAAATATTAAGAATGAGATCAAAGCTTAACCCAGGCTATGTTAAAGGCAACTCCTATAAAAAATTATCAATCAATAAACAAATCGTAAGCCATGTTTATAGATCTTGAAAATGCAATCACTGTCCCACAGCTTTATATAAGCCTCACAAGCACAAGCACAGATGGTCCTACTATCGACGAATTTAATGCAAATGCAGATGATTTCATCCAGAAATTCAAGCGGCAGCTTATGTTATCAAGGGTTTAATCTTACAGGGAAAGCAAATATTACAGAGGTTTCAATCTTACAGGAAAGGCATATGGTTATAGTCATAGAGGCTTCAAGCCTACAGGGAAAGGAAGAAGGTTTGCAAGTGCTTTTTTATGCCTTCCATTGTTTACCAATGGACTTATAGGCCGCTTGCCAAGGAAAAGAGGCTGCTTACTGATGAAAAGAGGTGTAAATTTTTATCATCGACTTTTCAAAGACAAACCTATAATTTTTTTGGTTGATGCCTAAAGAGGCTCAATATGTGAAGCATTATGCTTGTGTAGTTAGGTTTGGTTGCAGCTGGCACCTTGCCAAATCCTGATTCCAGACACTGAGAAAGCCTTTTCTTAGATGTATCTGCATTGGAAATAAGACGCCATTGCCATATCAATGCTCTTTACTTGTTTCTGTTCCATCTGTTCAAGATGACGCCTGTCTTAAATATTGTCTTTTGGTTGAATTTTATCAAGAGCAATTTAGTTACATAGATATTCCTCTTTTCAGTTCCACTACTACACTTGTTGATCTGACCACATCTAAAAGGAAATTTAATGAATTATTACTGTTAAGATAAAATCATCAAGCAAGAGGCCCCGTTAGGAATGCCTTCTTTTTGGTGGGTATAAGAAAAAACCAATCTCTGTTTTGGTAAATCAATACGTACCTTGATGGTGTTTTGCAGGTATTTTCCTATACAATATTTGATTTGGTTGGTGTTTTAGTTTTTTCAGATCTTGATGACACATTGCACCCCTTAAGTTTAGGACTTACTGCTGCATGCGCAAAGAATATTTGAGGTAATGATGGGGCTGAAAAATTCATTTACGATAATTTGATTTTCCTGTTCGCTGGTTATTATGATTTCTTGCAAACTTATTATTAAGGATTCCGGAACTCAAAATTGTAAGTTAATCTAACTTTTTGGAAGCTGAAAGCAATCTTAAATGCATATCGTAGTTATTTATTTGATGATGATAGATAATGCGGTGTGATAGTTCTTGAGGACCCATATAATTCTTTTAAAGTTGAATGCATACAATGCAAACTCTTTATTTTGTGAAATAGATATTTAAAAATGGTGAAAGTTCATGCTTTAAAAGTGCTGAGCGGACTTTGGTTGGAAGATTGTTTTGAAGGTGTGATACACTTCGAAACACTTGATTCTCATCCAGAAACTGCAAAAAAAAGTAATGGTTGAGATACACTGATTTCAATTACGCACAAGGCACCCATTCTATGCAAGCCCTAAAGAGGGGCTATAGAGTGTGCACTTCCCCTTGCAAATGCTGATCCACAAAGAATTGTATGTGCCTATGAGCTCGATGATGCAGCCTCCTTCCAGCTTATATTAGTATCTTTTGTAATTCTATTGAGTTTTATTTTCCCCTGCAGCTTTTCTTTGATGGAAGTGCCAGAAATATAGCAGCAGGAAAGCATGCAGGCCAGCATTCTGTACTGGCAAAGACCAGTTGACAATGGATGTGATGAGATGTAATGAAGGTTATTTGTTTGTCAGTGGTTTAGCTATCCAAACTTGATTGTGCTGTCTGAATGTCAAAAGGTTGGCCCTCCAATCTGGATGGAGGGAGCAGACTTTGCACCTGAAAGCATACACAATATAAAGGAATCCCTGCCTAAGACCTGGGAAGGAAATGAAAGCTCTGAGAATGTTAGGTGCTCGGTAAGAGTAGTAGTTATTGAAACTGTTGTAAATGCATAAAATATCACATTGCAGAGAATGGGGTGCTGTCACTTAGGATTTTTTCTCCTCGCTAGAGGAATATCTTCCCTGCTTTGTAATCTTGACTGACATCTACTATTGTGGATGATATCCGTTCGATGTAACATCATTTGTGGATCTAATCCATGTAAAATTGATGGAGTCAACAAATAAACTTTTCATGTAAAAAATTTTGTTCTATTAAGAGTGGTTCAAACACCCTTTTCCACCTCTCATTTTTGCTCTTCCCACAGCAGTTTACTATCTTTACTTGAACTCGTTGCATATTCCTCATAGCCTGTGTAAATCCTCCGGTTATGTTCTATGTTCAAAGTAAATATATAAACTTAAGAAATCATTGCCTTTAGACAAGAAAAATAATACGGAATCTATTAAAATGGTGCATTGTAGGGATGAGCAATTGTAATATGAACTGCCGTAGGTACATAAATTGTTGTCTATTTTTTGGAGCCTCTCTTCGTTCGGCAAGCTTCATTAGTATAGCAGGTACCTTAATGCTCAAGTTGTGTTGGCAATACAAAGAGGACGTTTTAGCTATTTTATTGTTGTTTCGCCATTTCCAAATATCCAGCACTCTGGTCCTCGCATTGAACAATAGCATTATGAATTTGTTGGGCAACAAATGCACTCCAAAACTTGGTCAGTTTGGAGCATTCATTACAGTTGTTCCAGTTTGCAAGGGGTTTGGCATTTCATGTCTAACCCGATACCGATTTCAGATTTGGCATATTTAAGCATAAAATGTTATCTTTGCAAAGTCAGGTTTTTTCTGGCAGTCTCATGCAATAGAGCAGAGGTTGGGAGATGTATGATTTTCAGAAGTGAAGCCAGAATGTTTCGTTGCTCCTTCAAGAGCTAGTCCTTTGTAATTTGTTAATTGAATAGTATTTGTGAGGAAAACAAGAAACTACACCTATTTTCTTGCTGATGTTTTTCTCAAAATAGGTCTTTTCAGGGTAAACGCTGTGTTAATCCCGTGTGCATGATGTTGTGAATGTTTTTTTTTTTCAATTCCCATGCCGTAAAGCTTCAATTTTCTCAATTGGAACACAATTTCAATTTGTATCCAAGTATAATTTACAAGGTTATCCTTATCATTGGGATTAAATTTTGACTTAAGGAGTTACCTAAGTGTTTAGATTGTAGCTAACCATTTGTATAAGATGAACGTCTCTATGGTTACAATGAATTGGAGCTCTCTTCAAAATGGTTTTGCCTTTCAATCCTAAAAAGAATATGAAGTTGTATACACAGACAGTGAAGGATTTTGAACAGGACATAGCGGCTATATTTCCAAATTTGGACCTGTGGAATTGTTTATCTAAAGCATTGATTTTTTTCCTTTTAACTTTGAAACGGGGTTATTGCAAAATTTACACTTTTTTACAAAGAGGAAGATACTGTTTTTTCCAGCAATGATTCTGTGCTGAAGTTGATTAAGATGTGCCGCTGATCTTCTTGTTTACTTACCATAATTTGCAGCAAGTTCTTTTTAATGGAAACTTATATTCAGATGTGATCCAACGCCATTTTATTGTAATTTTTCTCTATTTTCATTCAAAATTTGCTGAGTATAACTCTTATTTAATTCATTTTTTACTATATAAACTGCTTTGATCTTAAAAATATATATAACTACTTTGATCTTAAAAATATAAACCTTGAGCAAGTTATCACTAAGTATCCTAAGAAAGTAGACCACTTCTCCTTATACCATCACTTTCACAAATAAAGAAATAAACATCCTTTATGATATACAAATCATGAAAGGATTGTGACATAATCAAAAGTGGAAAATCTAACAATTGCTACTTGAAAACTATCTTGAAATCCAAGGGAAAAAATAAAGAGAAAACAATTTACCTTATCCCAAGGACAACTTGTGCCCACCCACCAAGTTTATACAGAAAGGCTTGACACGGGTGATTCTAAATATTCCACTTCATCCATCCCATCATCCAAACATTTCCCTGTAGCTTCCCATTTGAATTTAAAATCCAATCTCTACTTAACAATATTTCCTATGACAACAATCTTCTAAGTTGACATACCAAAAGTGGAAAAGTGGGATAATACATCGTCTCCTAGAAATTCCATCAAATTTTTCATCATAACTAGCCCTACCGATCTTGGATCTAGCCACTAATGGTAATCAACAAAAGGCAAAAGAAAGGTAGAAAGGACATAATAATAAGTAGAACATGAACCAAGTTTGGAACAAAAGATACTGAAAGATCAATCTTATTACTTCCCACATCATCCTTCTTTCCAAACATCTTCACATTTATATCCCCATCCAACAACCAATCTAATCCCAAGCTACCAAAGGTCCCAAAAGTCAATCCAAAGAATTTCTTCTCATTAAGTTGTACCATATTCTCATAATCTAAAATACTATTTCTTCTTACAAAGACATTATTCAACAGTTACACAACATCAAGATCAAAATCTACTCCTACCACCATCAACCTTTGAAATTGCAAACCTTCATATGCATGTGGTATGTGAAATAACAAGTCCATAATTTTGTGTTTGTAATTCTAAGAAAAGAGTATGAATATAATTCCAAGCTCAATCCCAACATCTGTTCAGATGGTCCACTATACTCTAAAGGCTTCCATCAAAAGTATACATGATGGTCCACTATACTCTAAAGGCTTCCATCAAAAGACTATATATCATAATCATTACTATTACATGAGATCCTATTAAACAATGATTAAACATCAACTATAAATCTTCAAATAACAATGTGATATTAGGATATTTGTATCCCACTAAAGTAATCAGATCCATCATCTTACCATAACCACACTAGAAATCAATTTGATTTAATATAAAAAAAGAATGCCTTAACAATAAAATCAAATGCATGTTGTACATCTCAACCATTCTTTCAATGACACGAATCATTTTAGAATCTTCAATCACCTCATTTTCCACAACTTGTCAATAGTTTGAAATCAACTAGACATTCTTTTTTCTTGTATAGATAACATTGGTTTTCATAACTCCATACCTAACCATCCAATACAATCTTGCTGTAAATTCATTGGATAAGAAGTAAATTTAGCATTAACATTGTGGGTATTTCTTAAACAAAGGTAGAGAAGCCCAGTTAGTCAGTTCACAAAGATATGGTAATGAGTATACCTCCTATATCTTCATGTGTATGCAACAAATACTTCACGCTCTTTGTTCCCTGCAAGATGAAACATGAAGCAACTATCAAAAAGAAATAACCTTTCCTATCATTATGAAACCATTACATTAAATCATATTCTACATTTGTCGTGCTAATCTAATATCATTTGTGGCTGAAAAGAGATTAAATTATTCATATGCATAACAACTAGATCTACGAACCCTAGATCTATCCATAAAATGATGAAAACATTAGGAATACATCATAAAGCTTCCAGGCAATGATAGGAGACGATGCTTTGTTATCACTAGATTGAAGCTCCTCCCTAAGCTTATCTCCAAAATGCATCTCATTCAAAACCTCAATAACAATGTCAAATCCAAAATCTTCAAAGAAATTAGATCCTAATTTTTGCTACAAAAATCAAATCCTCCCTAGTGTTAGGAAGAGCATAGGCGAGCTTTAAAATATGGCACAAACTAACCATATAATTTTTGTCTAAAATAGAATGGGAAGAGAATCATGACCGAATTTCAAAGGGTTCAAAGATGTTTGGATGAGTCATATTCTGAAGAATTCTAAGTGCTTCAGTCCATCAATTATCACCGTTTTTTTTGCATATAGTTTTGCACCCAGAATCTCTGATGTAAGTGGAACTCCATGAGAAACCTTACACCTGATTTCTCCAAGAGTTTTTGGGATTTCCAAACCATCTTGGTCAAGGGTCATCTAGATCTTCCTCCTTCATGTCATTTTTTTTGGCATCCAACTAAATAACTAGAAAACCTCCTCCAATGCCTAAATTAATCTCTTCAACAAATTTTTGTAGCTTCTCTATCACACTTTTGCTACAATTAGGATCATGTATATTCTATTTCATTTCTATCTGGTGTTTGATTTAAACTCGAAGCTCCTTCTCTGTCTCCACATCGAAGACCCTCTACTCCTTAATCTTCTCTATTATGATATCATCTAAGATACTTTACCAGTCCAATCCATCCCCATGGGTGAAATACCCTATTTGTCATGGATCGAATACCATTTATTAGAGATATCAACTTCATGGAATCATATCCATTGGGCAGTGGGAAAAGACCACATTTAGGCTAGGTAGTGTAGAGCTTTTGACAAGCCTGATAAAAAGGAAAAAGCTTTAAAGCATACAACATATTTATTGAAAGAGGCATGGCTGAAGTTTTTGTCTTACCAATGTCCCCCAATGCCCCATATGCCAAGAGTAATTGCTCTGCCATACATATCTAGAAAGCTACTCATTTTTTTGTTGCTCACATTCACTCCTTTAAACAGCATTCGCTAAACACATTTCATGTCCTTAGAGTCAGTAGTTCTATCCCCAGTGTCCACCTCATTTTCTCTCTATACATAATTTAGAGGGGGATACATGTTAGTTCTCAATTGACCTATAAATGAGCTACCTTGAAATTGGCATACACATGTCAACTTCCAACAACTATGAGCTAAAAAGTTATTCTGGCGACACACAAGCTAGCCCTTAGATGAAAGAGACTTAAACAAATGTGATATGATAAATTTGAGGCTAATATGAAGCACGTTACATAAAAGTATGGAGGAGGGATCAAGACCTGTGAAAGTCGTTATTAATGTCTGTTGAAATATCCATCGTTGTGTTTCTATTGCTATGGTTAGTATAGCATGGTCAAACCTTGAATGTCGTGTTAAAAAATTATTATAACATTTTTTTACAGTTTAATAAGGACCCCCTTTGAATACAATGCGAATAAAATATCTTATGTACAACTTGCTGTGTGATAAATTTAACTCACTTCTACCAATAACAATAGAAGTATGGAAAATTCTCGAGAATAATAGGAATTATTCACTTTTGTCTCTCGATCCTTAAATGTTAAGGAAAACATAGAAGTTCCATTTCTTTTTTGAGAGCTTGAAAAAATGATCAATCCAGATTTTTTTTAATATTTTGACCATACATATTTAACTCAATCCAACTAGATACTCTGTCCGAGACTCCTCGCACTTTCAAGAGAGATGGTCTCATGCAAGGGTAAAATGCATATTTCCCAAATAAATGAGGAATGGAGTTCCACTGGGCACGGGACCATGCTATTAGCAACTAGAGAACAAAGTGAAAAGAAATGAAATGAAAGATTTTATTGACGTCCACGAGACTAAAGAGTCTATGGGACCACAAAAACAATTATTTTAATCAGATTTCAGACTCCTTTCAATATCCGCTCTTCGGCTGTGAATCTTGAGGATGAAGCTTGTTGTCACTTGAATCTTTGTTCCTTCGAAGAGTTCCTCTAGTCTGTCCACCCTCAGTTTTTTTCGTACTGAATACGGATATCATCATATGCTGAACACTCCATGACAAAATGCCATTCTGTCTCGACGACCCCTTTGCTGCAAAAGAGACAAATTCTCCTTTCCCAATCTTCCTTTGGGATAGTCCATCTACCAGTTTCACATCAAAGATGATGCGATCCGATTCTTAACTGCACCACTAGAATCCTTGCTTTACCTTTGATATCTGCCCCTAGATAAGCTTTTTCATCATGCTCCCCAGTTGGATTAAATTCTCTGATATAATGTGCTTTCTTTCGACCAATCTGACCCATCCACATGGCAGTCCTGCACTTTTCTATCACATAATTTTTTATTTCCCTGTTACTGTTAGAACACTCATGCATGTTGATGCCCCATTTGTTCATCCATTTAGTATTCTGATTCATCCAAGTTTTCTTTCTGCGTTCCAAAGTGTCGTCTACAACTATTTTGGGCCAGCGAAGGTTGTCCATGTTTCAACTTTTTTCAGATAGCTTATCATCCGAGATATTTCCGAAGCTTCCAACGAGAAAGAACCCGCTTCAACCAAAAAGATCTCATAAGGAACAGTTGATTTGACTTTAAGGAAGCTTGTGATTAGATGTTTCTGGATTCTTTCTATATGTCTCCACCCGTGATTTGACATGCTACTTCCCCAAACTTCGCAGCCATATAGAACAACCGGAGTGACCAACAATCCAAAAAGGGTTTTCTTAGTTTTCCAGTCCCAAAGTTCAGCTTTCCTGCTCCTGTTTTGAAGTAGGAAAGGTGCTTTCCAACCTCCCTGTATCCTTTTTGCTTAACAAGTCTCCCAGCTAAGTTTGTGGTGAAAGTCAATCCCAAGATATTTGTATTCAGTGACTATTTCTAAAGGGCTCCTCTAAAAAAGGAAGATGTTTTGTCTCTCTTTCCTTTTCAAGGTGAAAATCATGATTTTTGTTTTGCTGGTGTTCACTTGCATCCCGACTTCTTGACAGAAAAGCTCTAGCACTTTTAACTGCTCCCTCAAACCTTGGGCTGTTTTTGAAATTAGGATAAGTTCATCAGCATATAGAAGTAACTTCACCACGTAACTTACTAACTGAATACCTCCTCCCTCAATTTTGTTTAACCAATCTTCAAGCTTGTCAATATATAACCCAAATAATGTGGGAGAAAGAGGGCAACCTTGCTTGACACCGATGTTGCTGCCGAAACATTCGGACATACCTTCTCTGGTTCTAATTTTAGCTTTGACCTACTCATACAATTTATGAATTGCTGCTCTAAACTCATCTGGAATCCCAAGCTCCTCCATCCTGTCCCAAAGTTTCTTTCTGGGCACTGTGTCAAAAGCCTTCTTGAAATCAACAAAACAACAAAAAGTTTCTTCTCCTTGGGTGTCCCAAACCTTCTCAATCAAATGCCTAAGAGTGATACAATGATCAATTGTTGAGTGTTTAGGTCAAAAATCCGCTTGCCCTTTTGCTCTTTTATCCTCTCTTTCGGCCCAACTGCTGATTCTCCGTTCTATCATGCCTCCAAAGAGTTTACCAAGAAGAGGGTTGATCATAATGGTGCGATAATTGGACGGATTATTAATGTCACCACTTTTAAATAGAGGAATAACAACGCTAGTCATCCACTCTATCGGAAAGCCATTCTGATTGACATCATTGAATATTTTTTCTGATGTGTGGCATGAGAACCTCGACCCCCCATTTTAAAAATTCAGCTTGTAACCCATCAACATCTTGTGCTTTTCCATTTGCTAGCTTTTGAATGCCGTATTTGATGTTTTCTTCTGAGAATAGCTTGACTGGAGTCTGGAGGATGGGAGGGCTATCCTGTTGAAGAGACCGCTCATATAAAAGCTTCTCATATTCCAACCAATGTGCTTCTGTGATATTGTTTTCTATGTGTGTTTTCTTTTGTTGCCACAAGGATCTGCAAAGGTGGCCTGCGCAGACAGAGGACACTAGGGATGCTGACAACTGATAAATACGGCAATGAACAACAGGTAAACGGGTTGGATTAATTTAATCGACGTCTAAATTGCAATCACATTCATTGATTTTCGCAGAGTCTGACAGCATGTGTTAGATAGTGGAGGCTTCGTCTCACTTAAAGAAACATAAAAATAAATTAAACTTGTCGATAACATAATAAACAAAGTTTTGTAAATCGCCATATACCACCTTTTCTATTGTTATTTGTAAGACCTTAGACCTATATACATATGGAACTCGTATTTTTGTTGGTCCATCTCACCCCTCGACGACAGTAGTGACTTTGACCCAACAGTAGAGGACTCCACACAATATTTCAACTTCTCACAATTCACAATTGAAACACTGTTAAGGCAGCTCATATGGGAAAGCCCTGCCACCTCCTCAATTTCTGAACAATCACCAATGTGCAACTTTACAAGTTTCGTAAGATCACTTATCCCCGATACACTTTTCAAGTTATTACAATACTCAAGATCGACAAGTGTTCTTAATGATATTAAATCCACCTCAACTAGCTTTTCCATAAAACCAAGGCGAAGAGATTCAAGGTTGGGATAATGATATCCATTGATTAAAAGCTTTGTCACAGAGTGTTGGCTCTCAAACTGTACCTTCCGAAGACTACTCATGGGAGACTCCATAGTAGTAGGGGTATGTCCTTTGTTATTCAGGGCCACTAATCCTCTAAACTCTAGTCCCTCCAAACGCAAATGCGAAGATGAAGACTCAAAAGTAGCATACACATTAAACACATGATTACTCTACCCCCATATACTCCCCACGTTTGGCATATAATAAAGGTGGAGAGATTCAAAGTTGGGATAATCATATCCACTGATTAAGACCTTGGTTACAAACTCTTGATTCTCAAACTGTACCTTTCGAGGCTTATGAAGGAAATATGAGGATCTACAGAAACTACATACAACAATAGACAACAATACAAGAACAAAATACAACAAATTTATAGAAAAATTTGGAATTGGAAAGAAAGGAAAACTTCAAAAAAATATAACAGAAAAATAAATCAACAATCTTGGCTTCAAGTAACACAGATCTGGGCTTCAAATTGCTTCAGTAATGCACTTATATTTGCCAAGAATGAACAACAACTACAACTGCACACAAAACCTTTATTCATACAACAACTTGCAATGAAGTTTTCTTTCATCAAAAACAATCTAGACTTGAGCTGGAACTGCGCACTTTTTTCTTCTTCTCCTAAATCTGATTTTTCCCTCTTGCTTTCTATATGCAATTACGCAATAAAACATGAGATATTAATAATATTCACCTACACAAAAACTTGCCTCACAAGGCAGCAGAAGATCTCTAACAAGAGATAATCAAGGAGATTTTTCAACCAAAAAGTAAATATGCAGCTGTCATAATTAAATACAAATCTGTGATGTCAGTGAACTAAATCTGGGGGAGCACAGAAATCAGTTTCACATTTAATGCCCAGTTGATTTTCCAACACTCCCCCATAATTATGAATTGGAGATCATCTAAAATTTGTATCAAGTTTGTTAAAAAACTGTTGTAACATTTCCGGAGCTTACTGACATTTTTTCGGAGTTGCTAACTTGTGCAAAGTCGCAAACTCCTAAGCCACTTCGCAAATACTCAAATGTCTCTTTTACCAATGGTTTTATAAATGTCAGCCAACTAATTTTTAGACCTGCAAAAATCAAGATAATTTTTTTTGTTGCTTACAAGCTCTCTGATAAAATGATACCTCATATCAATATGCTTAGTTCTCTTATGAAACACATGATTTTTAGATAATGTTATGGTTGAACTATTATCACAGAATATTGTAGTGGCTTCTTTTTTATCATGCATCAAATCTTTCAACATCCTTCACATCCAAACAACTTGACATGCAACACTAGTGGTTGCCACATACTTAGCTTCAGCTGAAGACAGAGTCACAATGGGCTGTTTCTTTGATTCCCACGACACAACACCTGTACCAAAGTGAAAAGTGTACCCAGAAGTACTTTTTCTATTATCTATGTTGCCCCCACAATCACTATCAGTGTACCCAACAAAGCTAAAATCATCTGAAGTGGAATATAATATATCAAAATCCTTTGTACCACTTACATACCTCAATATCCTCTTACCGGCCTGCTAATGTGAGTCTTTCGGAGACTCCATAAACCTTGAAATCAGACTTACACCGTACATAATATCCGACCTTGTGGCTGTTAAGTACATAAGGCTTCCAACCAGCCTCTTGAACAATGTATGCTCCATCATCTTCCTTGCTTAATTTCATTCTTGTCATAACCAGTGTTGGGGATACCTTGCACTTTTCCATATTAAATCTCTTCAAAACTTCATTTGAATATTTAGATTGAGAAATAAATATACCATCATTTGATTGATGGACTTCAATCCCCAAGAAATACTTCATAAGACCCAAATCAGTCATTTCAAATTCATTCTTCATTGTTGATTTGAAAGAATCTATGTTAAGATCACCGGTAAAGATTAGATCATCCACATACAAGCAAACAATTAAAATGTTACCTTGCTTGTTGACTTTGATGTACAATGTTGCCTCACAACCGCTTCTTTGGAAACCATTTTGATTGAGATAAGAGTCAATGCGGCTGTACCAAGCTCTTGGAGCTTGCTTTAATCCATAGAGTGCCTTCTTCAACCTATACACCTTGTCTTCATGACCTCGTATCTCATAGCCTTGTGGTTGTTCCACATACACTTCCTCCTCTAAATAGCCATTTAAAATGCAAACTTTACATCCATTTGATATACATGCCACTTATTGTGGGAAACAATAGCTAATACAGTCCTAGCTGTGTCCAATCGAGCAACAGGTGCAAATGTCTCATTGAAGTCTATACCGAGTTGTTGTGTAAAGCCCCTTATAACTAGCCTTGATTTATGTTTTTGCACATTTCCATCAGCATCTTGTTTAGTCTTATAAATCCATTTGACATTAATTACATATTTTCCTTCAGGCAAATCAACCAATTCCCATGTTTGGTTCTTCTCAATGGATTCAATCTCCTCATCCATGGCTTGTGCCCATATATCACTACTCACAACCTCTTCAAAGGTTAATGGATCATCAATATGAGAAAATAAAGTAAAAGCTGAAAATGAATTTGTTGTGTCAACATTATACAACTCACTCAAACTCCTTGTTTTTCGTGGCATCATTCTTGCTAGAGTTGGATCCGGAGATGAAGAACTACTTGGAGTGCTAGATGATGTTTCTCTAAGGATACCAATTGATGTAGATGTTGATGTAGATGCTTGTGAACCTTGCTGCCCTGTTAGTGTGGACAACAGCCTTGAAGATCTCCTTGGTGTGACTGAAGGTGTAGCTTGAGTTGCAACTTGTGGTACCATTCCGGGATTAGAAGGAACTGTTGTTTAAGTTATATTTGGTGTTGGAAACACTTCATCTGTTATATTGTCATTAGGGACAACAACTACAATTCTGACAGTCCTCTCTATGCTTCCATCCCATGCTTTATCCTCCACAAATTGAACATCACGGCTGATTATAACTTCCCTATTGATAGGATCAAACAACTTATATGCTTTTGTTTCCTCTGAGTAACCAACAAATATACATTTTTTCCCTTATTATCTAACTTCTTTCTCAACTCATCTAAAATATGCGCATATGCAACGCAACCAAATACCTTCAAATGAGAGACACTATGTTTCATTCCTGTCCAAGCCTCTTGAGGAACTTTGTTCCTTACGCTCTTTGTTGGGCATCTATTCATGATGTAAACAGAAGTTGCCACTGCCTCAACCCAATATTCATTAGTTAGGTGTTTGGCTGCCATCATGCTACGAGCTATCTCCATAATTATTCAGTTCTTCCTCTCCGCCACACTGTTTTGATGAGGTGTATAACGGGTTGTAAATTGCTTGTGTATGCCATGAGATCTACAAAAATTTAGAAACTCATTAGATATAAATTCACCACCTCTGTCCATTCTTAAAACCTTGATGTAGTAGCCGCTTTGCTTCTCCACAAGTGCCTTAAACTGCTAGAAATAAGCAAATGCATCATACTTGTGTTTTAAGAAATAAACCCAAGTTTTTCTTGTGAAATCATCAATAAAAGTAAGAAAATAAGTGCATCCTCCTATAGATGGTGTTTACATTTGCCCACAAATATTTGAATGCACAATCTCAAGTGGTGCTCTAGCTCTATTTGATTGGCCAACCGGAAATGACTCTCTATGTTGTTTGCTCATAATACATCCTTCACATACTCTTTCCAGTTTCTCAATTAATGGCAAACCTTTCACCATATTCTTCATATATAGTAGTTTCAGCGCTCCAAAATATAAATGCCCAAATCTAAAATGCCATAGCCAAGACTCATCCTTTACTATTGATTAAAACACTGCTTGAGTTTCTACAGAACCATCCTCTTCTTTATAGTTTCCGAAGTTGTCTTGAACATTTCTGTAGCTATCTTTGGCTACTGTTGATTTTGTATCTTGAACATTTCCGTAGTTGTCTTGAAATTTTTCGTAGCTATCTTCTAACTTAAACGCTACTCTAGAATTTACATTATTTGTTTCATGAACAACTTGAGCTGTTTTTTCTTTCATAGCCGGCCATATTTTTAATGGAAACATGTGGTTTATAGTCATCTGTACCTTGGCAATAATCAAATTGCTTGGAAGCTTGTCTAAAATAACACACTCATTGTTTTCCATGTACACTTTATAGCCCTTTTGTATCAACTGTCCAATACTCATCAAGTTGAGTTAAATACCCCTGAAATGGGTATAGGGTGAGGTGTCCTGATGAGGTGAATGTGTGAGGATTAAATTAACTTAATTAAAATAATCAAATTAATTAATAACATGAGGATGAATATTAATTCGATTGTAAGTGATTAAATCAATATTAATGTAGGGTAAGGGGTCATGGCTAGGAGCATGCATTACATTAATTAATCGAAGGGGAACAAGGGGAATGTGACCTAAATTTGGTGTCTACACAGAATGCCATCTCAGTAGACCCCCTCCTGAGCATCTTCCTGGTCAAAACGTGTTGCATTGCCCTTCACACTTCCATGTTGGAATTCAATTACAACATCAAAAACTAGAATAACTGCATGTATACCTTATTCATTACCTTGTTAGCTACAAAGAAACCCTAATCATATTTGTGTATGAAACCCCTACCTTGAGGTATTAAGTCCATTCCACATATCCTTATTTCTTAAATGTCCCTTGAAAAGTGCAAGTGAGTTCCCTTTTCATTTACGTGTGTTCTAACTACCCATAAAATGTAAGATTTGAAATTGTAATCTACTACTATTGACATCGAAAATATTGATTGACCACTCTTTTTGCTCTTAGATATATCCAAAATATGTTTCCTTCACCACTTGCACATCGTATGCTCCTGTGATTACTCGAGCTTGAAACTGAAAAGGGAGATTTATTGGGTTTTCCTCATTTTTAAAATTTTATTCCCTTTAAACACAAATTTCATTCATGTGAATAATGTGTGTGAGATCAATATGATAAAGTGGAGCACATAGCATATATTATTTGGGTAGGGAAAATATAAGTTTTGGAATATGTGTGAGACATGTATGTATTTACTTCCCACATCTTTACTAAGTCACGGAACAGGTCTAGCACATGCATGTATTTAATTCCCATGTTTTAATTTATAAATCCCTTTATCGAATGGTAGATAATTCCACTTTTCAATCATATGTCCATCTACTAGAGAGGATCAATTACCAATGATTATTTTCACATCACCTATTCTATTGCAATTACTCAAGCTTAAAATTGAAAAGGGAGGTTTATTAGGTTTTCCTCATTTTTTTATTTTGGTTCCTTTAAACGTAAATTATGTTCATGTAAATAATGTAGGTGAGATCAACGATAAAGTGGATCACATAGCAAATATTATTTGGGTTGAAACAATCTAAATCATGGAATATGTGTGGGATATTTAGGTATTTAATTCCCACATTATTTTTTCTAACATTCAATTCATGTTTTCGCCTTACTTGAACATTCCTTTTAAGAGTACTCGCTACCAGGATCCCTAGGAGTAATACCAATTTCTAGGCTACCATATTAGTAGACACTCCTAAGCACCTTCCTATACAAAAGATGTTGCATCTCCCTTCACAGTTTCTAGGGTGGACTTTACCTACAACGTCCACAATTGAAAAAACTATGTGCCTCACAACTAGAGACATACCTTGTTTGTTACCTAGATAAACCCTAATCAAAATTGTGTATGAAATAGATACTCTCGGGTATTAGGTCCACTCTAGATATTCTTACCTCTAAAATGTCCCTTGAAATACACAATCAAATTCGTATCGCATTTATGTGTGTTCTCACTACTCTTAAACCACGAGCTAAAATTGCAAACAACTATTGACATCGTTAGTACTCTTCACCCAAATTTTGTTCTTTGATATCTCCTAAATATGTTTCCTCGACCGCTTCCGCACCATATGTATTTTTATCTTTCAAACAATTAACATCAATGTCATGTGGTAGGATATTACAGTTTCACATTGGTTTTCCAGAACACTTTTCGCACACTTGATCTTCTCCTCCCTCGAGCCCCTTCTTCATCGCCCCCTTTCTTCCCTATTCTTTTACTTCCTCCATTTTAACTTTATCAATGTATCCCTTTTGACATTTTCATCGTACATTTCATTTATGATTGCTAGTTAGCATTATATCATTTTTTTAATAAGTCATGTCCAAATTTTTCCATAGTTTATTAAATCAATTTTTGCCTTATTATTTTCGGGTTAAGAAACACAAATTCATTCATAAGGTTGTAGTCTTTTTTTGATTGAAAAGCGTACACACACACACACAATGTCAATTGTACAAAAAATGGGCCGAGAAAGTCACACCCTAGAATTCCAAAAACATCGAGCCAGATAGGCCTCGAGAAAGAGGCCTGTTTACATCAAAAGTACTATAAAAGTGAGATAATCAATCAAAAAAAGGTCAAAAAATAAAGAGTCTAGAAAACTAGGCCGCAACCGTAAGCATGGAGGATTAAGAATGTGTAAACACTAAATCATGCACTTTGGGTATATTTCTAGTCCTGATCGCATATTACTATTTATATGATTCCTAAGGAGAAAAATACTAATTAATCATTGTCTTTGGCCTCTTTGCTTGCTTTTTGTTTTCCTTCTTGGTCTTACACACCTTCTTGCCTAGTCTAACCTTTCGACACTTCAGTTATTATGAGTCTGGACAACAGCACCCAGGTGCCCCCGTCCCATCTGGGCACCCCGACCTCTTTGTATCTTGCTCACCTATTTTTTGTCCTTTCTAGCTATTGGGGATCTTTATTCTTACTAGTTGGCCTTTTAGTGGTTAATTACGAAATTCAACCAAGGGAATCATATAAATACAAATCTATGTCATCATAATAAAGGACTAAGCACTAAGCATCTACTATCACTGCCTAAGGTTGTATCCAAAGGCATTACAAGAGCATCAAAACATCCATCTAGCATCCATATAAGGGACAAGGGACTGCATTCTTCTGCATACACTTCATAGGAGGGGAAGTTGATTTTTTCATGCACACATTTATCTACATTTTCTACATTTATATATTACTTGCTATTAAGTGCAACTTGCACAAGAGCCACATAGGGCACGATTCTACACATGCGCGCGCATAGAACTACATGGAGTCTGAAATGTAGTGCAATGCCCAGATCATAAGTTCACTCAGTTGAGAGACCACCAGGGCCAGTATGACTCCCCATTTGTATATTTTTCTTTTTAGGATTTGATGTGTTATGGGGTTTTGTAGGTGCTATTTCTTCTTGCAGGTTTCAGACGATCAATAATGAGTTAAAACGACATATAGATGACTAAATGGGACAACCAATGAACACCTTGCGACCCTGCAAAACTAATTTTCTGGGGTTCTGAGAAGTTGCGGGCACTTAGAGGAGGTTTGTAGCACCTTAAGCGCCCCTGCCTCTGTCCATGCGCCCTATTCCCAGAATTCCCGACAATTCTGCATATTTTCTGGGCTTGTTTACGACAATCTATCTTCCTATTCCAACAGTTTTCCAACTAGGCACATGTTTGGGATTATTATGAATCAGCTAGGTATCTTATCCTCTCTCTTACAACTAGGGTTTAATATTTTTCTAGCTTACTTTTTTGTGTCAAATTTGTATTTTATTGCATATATCTACCCTGGTACATATTTAGATTTAACATTTATTTATTTCAATCTTTACATAATCATTTGGTGAACCTAACCTTTGAATACTCCTTTTATTCTTTCATCATGGCTCAATCTTATGGTGAATTTACTGAAGCCCACATTCAAGAGCTTAGTGATCATCTCGTTGAGTATCCTCAGGATCTAGACCTTATTTTATTCATTACTTGTGAGGAGGTCACCAATCTTGTAGAGCTTAATGTTCCTGCATCCATCCCTGCTTCCATGCATATCGCTAATCAACCACCTGCTTCCACTCTTTCGCCTACCTTTACTTTTCTCGTTTCTATTCCTACTCCCACAAATCACTTCACTACACCACTTGTTTCTCATACGCGGCAAGTCTCTTCCATTAGCATTCAATACTTAGCCTCTCTTTATCAGGACCTTCAAGTGCAAATCCATCAATTGCAACATGCTACTTCTCATGCATCTCCATATTTGGATTCCACATTACTACTTCATTCCCCTTTTGCACCCACCATTTCTGCTTGTGAACTTGCACCTAATTTCGTCTCTCCCAAGCTGCCCATTTTTAATGGTCAAGGTGACCCCCAAGAGCATCTCCAAGAATTTCATGTGGCATGTTTAGATTTTGCAGATGATCATAATTTGTTAGCTCAACTCTTTCCTAGAAGTCTTCATGATTATGTAATGTGCTAGTTCTATGATCTAACTGTCCACTCGGTAACATCTTTTATACATTTATCTGATGATTTTCTCGCTCATTTCTCTATTAATATTGTCTCTATGATATCCTATGCTTAACTCGCGTAACTTAAACAAGGATCTAATGAACATCCAGTAGATTATGTCTTACGGTATAATAATAACTTAGCTAAAATGTCTAATGTGCTCACGGAATCTGAACTTCAAGATTTTTTTTGTCTAAAGTCTATTTCCACCTCTTTAGGAGAATGTTATTTTTGATACATCTCTTCATTTGATCATTTATGTCATAATATTAAGCTACACAAAACTAAATTGTTATCTATAGGAAATCTTAAGTATCAAGAACAGGCTTCATCTTCTACTCGCTTCTAAAGTAATTCAACTTTCAAGCCATCTACAAAACCTACTAAAGCTAAAGCTACTGTCAATGCAGTTTCTAATCTTGAAAAGCTTCAATGGCAACTGCATAAGTGTACGTTTACTAAATTATTTGTTGCTCCACACATTCTCTTGCCACAACTTGTTGAGAGCAATCTTATTACGCTTCCTCCTCTACTCAATCTGGATCCATATTATCTTAAAGGTCATAATTACAACAAAAAATTCATATGTGACTATCATCAATGTGGTGGGCATTCTATAGATCGATGTTTCAAACTTGGAAATCCTATTCAAGATCTTATCGATAATAATGCTATTGAGCCCCCTGAACCTACGACATCCACGCCAGTCAATGAAAATTAGAAGCTCAAAATATTCAAAAATACTCTTTCTAAACATGATAAGCAAGCAACTGATTATTCAACCAACCATACATATTATGCAGTGCCTCCTCCTTCATCAAGGGCTCTTAATTTTCTAGTTTCTCATGGTGATGCATCTTCATCCATCATTGCTTTCTCCGATCATGACTATCATGCTACATTCTCTTATGATCGTTTGTACATTTGTGCTTCTATTGGATCTATTTCTATCAATAACACTATGGTTGATCCATCATTTTGCGTAAGTGCATGTTCTTTCGCACTACTTACTACTATCGGTTATCCACTCTTGCAAATTTCATATCCATTTCCTAAATCATACGGTTATGTCAAGTTGTCAGTCATTGTTGGTCCTCTTACCATGCTTGTGCCTTTTCTTGTGGTACCTTTAATTAAAGGGTGTGACATGCTCTTAGGTATCCCCTATCTCCTTGTAACTCAAACTATCACTTTGATGAATCACTTGTGTCCAAAGTTCATTCATAACCGACAAGTCATTACTATTGATGGTGTTACGCCATCTACACCATGGCCGCAACCTCCTATTGAGGTTTCCATTGCACTCACTAGAGCATCTAGGTCCCCGCAACCTCTCGAATTAAAAGCACACTGTACTCCTAGCTCACCTATTTGCACCAATAGTTGGGCATGGGTTAGGGTCCAAAAGCCCGCCTCAAGCACGCTCGAGGCTCAAATAATTACCTCTGTACGAGCTCTCCCAACTATAGCTTAGTTATAGCTTCGGCCCTGTCAATTCATGTTATCAAATTATGTATTTAATGTTCGAATAAGATGTTTGAATATGTAATAAATTGCCACATAATAATTTTTAATTTTTAGTTTATTTATAAAATGTGTTAGCCTTGTTCAAATTTTTTATCATGTGTGTGATTAGTGTAGACACCTATAATTACGCCCAAGCAATTTAAATACTTAAATTGCGCTAATTATCCCCTTTCTCGCAAATCAACGACATATCGTCAAAAGCACTCATTTTCCCTCATATCATCATTAATTAATTACACTAAGCTAATTAATTAAGTTTCCTATCCAACAAATACCCTAATTAACGACCTTCCGTTAATAAATCACCCCTTCTATCTAGATTAATTAATTATTATTAATTAATTAGTCTTCCCCTTCATTTAACTAGTAAATCAATATTTAATTGATTTAATCCCCTTCTAATAGCCTAAATCACACTAATATTCCTCTAATTGGCTTCTATAAGCTTACACCTACCTATTAATTAATCACCTTTGATTAATTAAAATACCCCCAACTCCCATGACTTGCTAAACATGTATTAAACCCTTCTAAAGTAAGGTTACCTTTAATAAAGCAACCTTATCCATTCCTAATCATGTTTTACCTTTATCCCACATTCATGAGAATGTGTTGAATCCTTTATCCTTTGGGCTATATAAAGAGCCCTCCACCTACCTTTTTACTTACACCTAAACTTTTTAAGAGAGCAAATGCAAAGCATATAGCAAAGAGACTAAGAGCTTGCACCTTGCCCTTTTGAGAGTTCATCATCTTGAAGAGTTAAGCCTCTTTCTTAAAGTGCTTGGGTCATATGGGAGGTGTCAAAAGGGTCTTGTAGCCCAACTTTGATTAGCCCCCATTCCTAGGTTCTTGGAACATTAAGGACAACTATTTTGATAGCCATGGAGCTTACTTAGGTCCATTCATTTATTTGTTGTTAGAGAATAGAGGAGTTTAGATATTTAGCATTGTTAGTTTCAAAGTTTGTATTTATGAATGCTAGCATCTAACCCTTGTTTAATTCTTATCATGATGGTGTTTATGCTTTGTTTTAGCTAAATTGTAGAACTATTTTAGGTGGTAGTTCTTGCTTCATTTGATTTAGCATTAAGCAAAGTATACATGCACACATTTGGCACGCCCGGTGGGACTTACTCCATTGTCCTTTGCACTTAATTTCAAGTTTTTGTAGTTAAGTTTTATTTTTGGTTACTAACCCTCTTTTACACATGTTGATCTAACTTGTTTTTTTTAACTTGTTTTGTTGAGTTTGCATGTGTTGGGTATTCCTTGTAGGTATGAAGGAGGTGAAGTGCTGTCAAAATTAGAATTGATGGGAAAATTTCAAGATTTCATCATGTTTTCATTTTTAGAGCTTACTTTTTCAACATTTTACATGCTAGTTTTTCTCTTGAAAATTTTAAATTCTTGAGCATGTAGGTTAGTGTTTGATAGTGTTGAGTCTTCTATTTACATATTAATGTGGTGGGTTGCTGTCAAAATTTAATCTTGGTGAGAAAATTTCAAGATTTCATCATGTTTTCATTTTTAGAGCTTACTTTTTCAACATTTTACATGCTAGTTTTGTCAATTTCTTGAAAATTTTCAATTCTTGAGCATGTAGGTTAGTGTTTGATAGTGCTGAGTCTTCTATTTACATATTAATGTGGTGGGTTGCTGTCAAAATTTAATCTTGGTGAGAAAATTTCAAGATTTCATCATGTTTTCATTTTTAGAGCTTACTTTTTCATCATTCTACATGCTAGTTTTGTCAATTTCTTGAAAATCTTAAATTCTTGAGCATGTATGTTAATGTTTGATAGCGTTGAGTCTTCTATTCATATATTAATGTGATGGGTTGTTGTCAAAATTGAATCTTGGTTGGAAAAATTTGCCCATTTTGCAGATTAAGGGACGTTTTTTTTTACATTTTTTGAGTGCATGTCAAGTGCATACCCATGAGCATAAGAGCATATGTGTAACCCATCTTCCGAAGGCCATAACTTTTGCTCCCGAACTCAAAATGACTCCATTTTTTTTGCGTTGGAAAGGTATTGAAGTTAAATATGCAATGAAAACATAAATTTATGATTTATACTTACAGAAGTTGCAAGTTTTTCTGTTATTTTAAAACTGGTCATTTTCTAACATGTCTAATGTTTTGATGAATGTTGTATTTCCATGCTTACTCGATTTAGACCAAAGCGTGTGTATGCTCTTCTCTTGCACCTTTTGGTGATCTTGAGAATCAAAAACAACTTTGATCTCTATCTTGTTAACATTGGGATTAAACTTGGAAACTTGATTATTCATTTTGCTTAAGGGAATGAACCTTTTACAAAGCATTTTTCAATAGTCCTTTGATTTGAAGTTTTCCATTTCTATATAGTTGGGATAAAGTTTGTGTATGCTCTTCTCTTGCACCTTAGAGTGATCTTGAGAATCAAAAGCAACTTTAGTCTTCATTTTATAACATTTGGTAAATTGGAAACTTCATCTTTCACTTTTGGTTTAAGGGAATGAACATTTATCAAGAATTTTGTATGGTTCATTGATTGAAAATGTTTTCTTTACTTTTTAGTTGGATTATTTGTTGTGTATGCTCTTTTCTTGAAACATCCTTGGATGATCTTGAGAATCAAAAGCAACTCTTAATCCTCTTTTAAATAATGTGATTTTCTTGGAGAACTACTAACGCTTGAGTGCAGGACCTAAAAACGCTTGTCAAAGAAAGGAGGAACCAAAACAAAATCAAAAACTACTAATACAGTTGTTATACAGGTTGCCAAAAGGTGTTCAAGCAAACCACACCTAATTAAACAAGATAAAAAGAACAACATATTCAAAACACTGTATTGCAGGTTTCGGAAAAGGGTACGTCCCTCTCTCGCTCAACTGGAACATAACCCCTTTGGCATAACGCCTTAAGCTACAACAATGGGGGTGGTTCCAGGAACCCCAAAGTAGTCCACGCAAGAGGGAACCTTGTGGACGAAACGGGAAGTGCTCCGCACTACCTACTGACTAGTGATTCCTTTGTGAGATAGAGTTACAGGTTGTCCGTTGTGGCGACCCCAGTGATAGTACACGTAGACGCACTAGTTGCCTACTGTTCTTGAAGGGGGTAAAGTAAAGCCGAGATACTCCCAAACTAGTCAGTGCGACTTTTTGGGTAAATCGCGCTCGCTCGTGGCAACTTTGTAACACCTAGGGCAAGAGAACCACCTAGGAGAATATACTTTGGCCAGGAGCCCACTTTGACCATTTGAAAACAGTGTTGAGTTGTGAACCTTCTTTTTGAGAAACGTGTGACGTATTACTTTCGCCTAGTTTTTACTTGCCTTAGGGCGAGGCGAAACTCTGCCGAAAGTGAAGGCTAGCATTTTTCTTCATTTTTCTTGATTTATTTCCTTCATATTCTTTTGACACTTTGTTGATCAAAAGAGGTGTGATTAACCTTTGTGTTGCCATTCGACTGTTTCTCTCACTTTTATGTCTGTTTACACCCATCCATGTTTGCGGCTGGGTTAGTTAAACGTCTAAAGTGAGTGGAGGCGTTTTCACGTCATTTGGTAGCCATTGTGATCTTGATACCCACGTCAAGATCGTCATTGTAGTTAGGCGTGGTTCATCACTGTGGACTTCCATAGAGGAGTTTGTTTGTTTGTCTCGTATCATTACAATTTCGATATTTACGTCTTGTTTCTTGTAAACTCGACATAAATACCTATATTGTATGGTTACGTTGCACACATTCTTAACTATTCCTAGCTATACTTTGAGCTTTTTTTTGTTCAGTTTTATTATTACCTCGATTTCAAAAGGTGTTAGGAACTACCATTTGTGCATGTTATATCAATAACACCTCGATATCAATACTTTACTTTCTTACAAAATGGGTTAACATATCTTGGTGATATTGTTGTGTCATTCACAAATTGTAATTGGCACTTTTTGAGATATAGGTCTTAATCAGACTTGAGTCTTGCTCATCGTATATCTTGATTGGGAGATCGCATTTAACTTCTTGTATTTACTTACGTCTTGTTCATTCCTTTGAACTTGGCATAAGTGGAGACATCTTGTTAATCATCTGGCGTCGCAAATTACTTTGAAACGTAGTCTAGGAGGTACTTTGATTTGATTAAGTTTTGGTACCAAATGATTGTTTCATTGGTGACTTTATCATCTATCACATTGGTATTCTCACACTGTTAATTTACTCTTAACACGTACATCTTGTGTTTTACTTAGGGGTAGTCATTGAAATTTGAACAAATCTACAACTTACCTTAGTGAAATTTATCACAAAAACATGGCTCCCAAGACGCGTCTAGGGTTAAAGAAACAAACATATGAGGAACAACAGGCGCAAGCTTGGGAAACCTCTAACAGACAAGGGTCAAACCCATTTATTGGACATGATCTAGGACCACTATTTTTTGCAGAAAAGGAAACAGAAGAAATGGTTGATCATAGTGGAAATTAATTAGAATCACCACACGCAGACTTTGATTTTGACCCCACTCTACTAGATGAGTTTCTCCTTAAAAACAAAGATAGAGTGTTGGCACGGGTCATGGAATTAGGGGCCAAATTGCCCATTGAGAATGAACCAATATTACCTATAAATAACACTACTAAGGAAGAACACCCCCTTATCAATATGGAAGATATTTTAACAGGCGGACATGGTTCCATTTCTTACGCAAAAAATGATAAAGTGGTTGGGCATAGAATACCCCTCATAAAAGTTCCATGAAGAAACAAGATAGAACATGAGACAAGGGAAGAACCTCCACAATATGAAGAGGAAGAACCTTTAGATGAAGAAGACACAAACCAAGTCACTAATCCAACAACAACTCAGTAACTTAAGCCGACAACTAGCTTTGCTTACTTTCCAAGTACAGAAAGACACAAACAAGAATGTTCAAAAGTCAAGGCCTAAGTTTAATCCATGAACTCCATCGAGAAAACCAAGGAGAAGAAGACACAGGGGTATCATCGTGTACACGTACCCTTAGCTTCTCCCACTAAAGAACAATTTCTCGCACAAGAAGTTTCAATCTATGAAAGCAACGCTTGCGAGCATACAAGAGAGACAATATAGGGCGTATTAGGAAATACCAATACGAAGAACTATGCCCCTATCCTTTTGATAAGAACAATGACCCTTCAACCCTTTCCAAAGAAATTTGATATGCCAAAGTTCGACAAATACAAAGGAAAGGGAGACCCAAGGGATCATGTTAAAGATTTCTACATGGCATGTCAAGAGGTGTCTTATAGTGATAATTACCTCATCAGACTTTTTCCTAAGAGTCTCGGAGGTCAAGCATTGGAATGGTTTACGCGCTTACCATGAGGATCAATTTTCACCTGGCCAGAATTGGTTGAAAGATTCATGCGTCATTTCTCATATAACATAGAGAGTGACATCACCATGGCAGACTTGTGCAGCACAAAACAACACCCAAATGAGACCTTCGCCAGGTTCCTCCAACGATGGAGAGGGATAGCTAGTCCCTCTCCGCTCAACTGGAACATAACCCCTTTCAGAATAACGCCTTAAGCTACAACAATGGGGGTGCTTCCAGGAACCCCAAAGTAGTCCACACCTTTGAGGGAACCTTATGGACGAAACGGGAAGTGCTCCGCACTACCTACTTGACTAGTGATTCCTTTGTGAGATAGGCACCCTACAGGTTGTCAATTGTGGCAACCCAAGTGATAGTACACGTAGACGCACTAGCTGCCTACTATTCTTTAAGGGGGTAAAGTAAAGCCGAGATACTCCCAAACTAGTCAGTGTGACTTTTTGGGTAAATCGCGCTCGCTCGTGGCAACTTTGTAACACCTAGGGCCCAAGAGAACCACCTAGGAGAATATAATTTGGCCAGGAGCCCACTTTGACCATTTGAAAACAGTGTTGAGTTGTGAACCTTCTTTTTGAGAAACGTGTGACGTATTACTTTCGCCTAGTTTTTACTTGCCTTAGGGCAAGGCGAAACTCTGCTGAAGTGAGGCTATCATTTTTCATCATTTTTCTTGATTTATTTCCTTCATATTCTTTTAACACTTTGTTGATCAAAAGATTTGTGATTACCTTTGTGTTGTCCATTCAACTGTTTCTCTCACTTTTATGTCCGTTTATAAGCCCATCCATGTTTGCCAAGCTGGGTTAGTTAAACGTCTAAAGTGAGTGGAGAGTCATTTTCACGTCATTTGGTAGCCATTGTGATCTTGATACCCATGTCAAGATCGTCATTACGATAGTTAGGATGTGGTTCATCACCTGCGGACTTCCATAGAGGAGTTAAGCTTGTTTGTCTCGTATCATTACAATTTTGATATTTACCCTCTTGTTTCTTGTAAACTCGACATAAATACCTATATTGTACAACTTACGTTGCACACATTCTTAACTATTCCTAGCTATACTTTGAGCTATTTTTGTTTAAGGTTCATTTATTATTACCTCAATTTCAAAAGGGGTAGGAGTACCATTTGAAATGCGATGTTATATCAATAACACCTTGATATCAATACTTCACTTTCTTACAAAGTGGCATCTTAACATATCTTGGTGATATTGTTGTGTCATTCACAAATCTTACACATAATTGGAACTTTTTGAGATATAGGTCTTAATCACCCATGGAGCTTGCTCGTCGTATATCTTGATTGGGAGATCGGGATTTAACTTCGTGTATTTACTTACGTCTTGTTCATTCCTTTGAACTTGGCATAAGTGGAGACATCTTGTTAATCATCTGGCGTCACAAATTACTTTGAAACGTAGTCTAGGAGGTACTTCATTTGATTAATTTTTGGTACCAAACGATTGTTTCATTGGTGACTTTATCACTCTATCACATTGGTATTCTCACACTGTTAATTTACTCTTAGGCATGTACATCTTGTGTTTCATGCTTAGGGGTAGTCATTGAATTTTGAACAAATCTACAACTTACCTTAGTGAAATTATCATTAAAACATGGCTCCCAAGAGCCCGTCTAGGGTTAAAGAAACTTAACATATGAGGAAAAACATGCGCAATGCTTGGGAAACCTCTAACAGACAAGGGTCAAACCCATTTATTGGACACGATCTAGGACAACTATTTTACTTGCAGAAAAGGAAACTTCCAAGAAATGGTCAATCATAGTGGAAATGAATTAGAATCACCACACGTAGAATTTGATTTTGAACCCACTCTACTAGATGAGTTTCTCCTTATCGCCAAAGATAGAGTGTTGGCATGGGTCGTGGAATTAGGGGCCAAATTTCCCACCGAGAATGAACCAATATTACCTACAAATGACACTACTAAGGAAGAACACCCCCTTATCAATATGGAAGATATTTTAACAGGTGGGCATGCTTCCACTTCTTGTGCAGAAAATGATAAAGTGGTAGGGCATAGAATACCCCTTGATCAAAGTTCCATATAAGAAACAAGATTGAACATGAGACAAGGGAAGATACCTCCACAATACGAAGAGGAAGAATTACTTTAGAAGAAGAAGACACAAACCAAGTCACAATCCAACAACAACTCAATAACCTAAGCCAACAACTAGCTTTGCTTACTTTCTAGGTACAGAAATAAACAAACAAGAATGTTCAAAAGTCAAGGCCTAAGTTTAGGATCCATGAACTCCATCGAGAAAACCAAGGAGAAGAAGACACGGGGTATCATCGTGTACACGTACCCGCTTCTCCCACTAGAGAACATTTGCTCATCACAAGAAGTGCAATCTATGAAAGCAACGCTTGTGAGCATACAAGAGAGAAATATAGGGAGTATTAGGAAATACCAATATGAAGAACTATGCCCCTATCCTTTTGATAAGACAATGACCCTTCAACCCTTTTCAAAGAAATTTGATATGCCAAAGTTCCTACAAATACAAAGGAAAGGGAGACCCAAGGGATCATGTTAAATATTTCTACATGGCATGTCAAGAGGTGTCTTATAGTGATAATTACCTCATCAGACTTTTTACTAAGAGTCTCGGAGGTCAAGCATTGGAATGGTTTACGTGCTTACCACAGAGGATCAATTTTCACCTGGCCAAAATTGGTGGAAAGATTCGTGCATCATTTCTCGTATAACATAGAGAGTGACATCACCATGGCAGACTTGTGCGGCACAAAACAACACCCAAATGAGACCTTCGCCAGCTTCCTCCAACGATGGAGAGGGATAGCTAGTCGCTTCCCTTGCGCTTTCCCTGAGAAGCAGCTGGTTAGTATTTTCATCCCTAATCTCAACCTAGATATAGCTTTCCACCTCCAAATGCATTGTGTCTGCACCTTTGAGGAGGTTATCGAGAAAGGGATTCAAATAGAAAAGGCTCTCATTGCCAAAGGCACCCTCAAAACCCAATCTAAAGAAAACCAAAGTGTCAAACCCACTGAAAATCCAAAGATCTTTAACAAAAACAAAAATGTGGTGGGAGACGGAATCACTGATTCCAAACGTGTTCAAACGGTCCAAACCAGTCAACCTTTTAAACTAACCAAGGGCCCAATTCAACCACCACCAAAGTGACGAACATTCACCTCCCTCAATGAACCGTTGTCCCTCATACTAAAACAGTTGGATGTAGCCAACATGATGACCTATCCTACAATGCAACCGTTTGATGACAACGCTCCTAAACCTTCATGGTATAAGGAGCATGAATATTGTGAAATGCATCGCGTTAAAGGTCATAAAATAGACAAATGTTTGCGACTTCGCCACTATATTCAAGACCTCATTGACAACGGGGAGATAGAGGTGGATAACCCTGGCCACATGCAAACACCTAACGAGAAAATGGGGATTTATAAGGAACCATTCCCCAAGCATGATAAGTTGGAAAAGACAAAGCCAGATCGGGGAGAGTCATCCCAAACCTATAAAGCCACGAATTACTTATATACCAAAAGAGATAACAATCATTACGATTCACTTATCGGATGTATTCACTCCCCTGCTGACTGTGTCAATACCATCTGGATCAAGGGAAAGGACTGCGCTGCGGTAACAAGGCGTGCCCGCCTCGTGATTCCGGAACCCTCTCTGTTGACCCCGCAAACTGATAAATATAACCTTTTAGAACAACTTGAGAGGACACCTGCTAAGATCTCGATCTTAGATCTTCTCAAGATATCCAATGTGCATAAGGACATTTTGTATCAAACTCTTCAGGGGTCAGGAGTGCCTTTAGAAGTCGATCCTACGTACCTTCAAGCCGCGGTGGCAAATATTGCATCAAGTGAGCATCTTACTTTCAACCATAGGGAGATCCCTGCCACGAATCCTACACATAATCTTCCCTTGTACATCGAGGTAGTTGTCACCCGCAGGAAAATCAAACGGGTGCTTGTGGACAACGGATCGGGATTGAACATCTGCACGCTTAAGCTGGTCAAACAATTGGGACATACGGAGGAAGATCTTGAGTCCCATATTATTACTATCACCGCATACGACAACGTGGAAAGAGAGTCACCAGGCACCATTACGCTACCCATGGAGGTGGGCCCCACTTGCCATCAGACAAAGTTTCACGTCCTAGACTTGGAACTTCCATATAATATGCTTCTAGGCCAACCATGGATTCATGCCATGCAGGTCGTGCCATCAACATTTCATCAATGCATCAAGCTGAAGCATGAGGGACATACGGTTACAATACCAGGAGATTCAGAGCCCTTTGCTCATTGTAGAGCTCTTAATAGCTTTGCACGAAAGGGTACATATGCATGTCCCTCCACAGATATAGTTGTCCCTCTTCATTCTGAGGCCATGGAATCTCGAGTAGATTCAAATTCTCTTAATTCTTACGCTCATGGGGCATCCACTTCCACATCGCCATTTGATTCATGGGAGATGAAAATTCTGGAATATGGCTGTGGGGAGTATAATGTACAACAAGCACTCTTGGTTTCTGACCTCTCCTTGTCGCCCAAGACTAGAGGTCGACCCAACTACCGCTTCAGGAGACCTAGAGAGGAACACACTATTGGGTCATTCCTACCTGGAGGCTTGTTAGCTGAGGAAAAATTACTTGATCCACCTACTACTTGGGTCCCTGAGGACACTCAACCATCTTGTTATCAAACCCCAGAATATGAAAAATCTAGCAGAATGATGTACTCCATGGGCTACAAAGGCCTAGGATGTGGGAGGAATGAACAAGGACAAAGAGAACCAGTCCCTCTTCCACATTTCAAAACAGAAAGATATGGCATTGGGATTCGCCCTTATGGAGCACACCCCAACGATCAAGATGTGACTTGTTCTGAGCATGAGGATAGCTTCGAGTACCTAGACAGCGATACGGATTCCCATTGTAGCCTATATGAGGATCTGGCCTCCACGAACCTTTTCATGAACAATGTTGTCCTGACCATAACCCCCACCGAACCGACCCTTGACCTTGTGTACCCTTCCCTTGTTGAATGGGACCAACAACGTCACATGCCACTAGATTTATTCGAGAACGACGAGGCTATTGCAGAGTTCATGGGCATAAGGGATACAATTCCCATTGGAGATCACAAGAAGGGTTTCTTTATCGACTTAGACACCTGTGCCTACTTCGGCGAGGAGGCTGAACTTCGTGGTCAGCAAAATTTAAAGAAAAGCGAGGGCAAGAGTTCTAAAGAAAAGCCTCGGCAAAAATCAAAGTCCAAGTCACACAGTGAAAACCTCTTTGAGGCACTGGCTGACAAACAAATAAGAAAATCAAAGGACAAACAAAGTGACCACGCCAAGGATGAAAATCTCGTAGAGACATCCTTGGATGAAGATCTCAACCTACCTCCCGATCCTACGCGTATGGAGGATTTATCAAAATTGTTAGTTGAAGAAACCATTGATGTCAATATTGGTACCGAAGAAGATCCCAAGATAGTAAAATTGGGAGCATCACTCTCGGCCAGAGAACAAAAGACGTTCACTATGCTACTGCGAGAGTTTATTGATGTGTTCGCATGGTCTTACAAAGACATGCCCGGCTTAGATCCAACTTTAGTCGTGCACAACCTGGTTGTGCACGCAGACGCTAAGCCTATCAAACAGAAGCTCTGAAAGATGCACCCAAGAGTGGCCTTGTTAGTTAAAGAAGAGTTGGAAAGGTTACTTGCAGCAGGATTCATCAGGCCAATTGATTATTCTGAATGGATATCGAACATTGTTCCTGTCCAGAAGAAACCTATCGGTATCCGAATCTGCACAGATTTTAGGGACATCAATAAAGCTTGCCCTAAAGATGACTTTCCATTGCCCAACATTGACATGATTGTTGACTCAACCGCAGGGTACGAAATGCTATCACTCATGGATGGCTTTTCAGGTTATAATCAAATTAAGATCGTTGAGGAAGACCAACACAAAACAGCTTTCACAACTCCTTGGGGCACCTTCTGTTATCAGGTGATGCCATTTGGCCTTAAGAATGTGGGAGCAACTTATCAGCGGGCCATGACAGTAATCTTTCACGATATGATTCATGACATCATGGAAGACTACGTAGACGACATCCTGGGAAAGTCCAAAACAAGAGAGGATCATCCTATCATTTTGCGGCGTATCTTTGAACGCCTGCGTGAATACAAAGTCAGATTGAATCCAAAGAAATGTGTCTTCGGTGTGTTATCCGGGAAACTATTGGGCTTCATTGTGTCAAGACGAGGTATTGAGGTAGATCCCGCTAAAGTGTCTGCCATCACTGAAATGCCTCCACCTGAGAATATCAAGCAACTGCGTAGCTTGCAAGGGAAAATTCAAGCCATTCGCCGCTTTATCTCCCAGCTTGCAGATAAATGTCACTCATTCACCCATTTTCTTAAAAAGGACGTCACTTTCCTTTGGGGACCCGAGCAACAGCAAGCCTTTGCTTTGCTTAAACAATACCTGGCTAATCCACCTGTCCTCATGCCTCCTACTCCAGGAGAACCACTTTTGCTCTATATTTCCGCTACGCAATACGCTATTGGTGCGCTGCTCGCCCAATATGACCTTAGCCATAAAGAGAAAGCGGTGTACTATCTGAGTCGCACCCTCATCACCTATGAACTTAATTATCCTCAGATTGAAAAGGCTTGCTTGGCCGTCGTTTTTACCTTTCAGAAACTTCGCCATTACCTGCTAAATACTAAGACCAAGCTCATATCCAAGGTCGACCCACTCAAGTATTTGTTGTCCAAACCCGCCCTCACAGGTAGAATGGCTAATTGGATCATTCTACTCAGTGAGTTTGATATAGAATTTTTCCATCAAAAATCAGTTAAAGGACAAGTACTTGCCGACCAGCTAGCGGAAGCACCTTTGCAAAGCACAAAACCTTTGAGTCTGGATCTGCCAGATGCATCTTTGCTCTACATTGAAGAATCTGTCGTATGGCAGATACATTTTGATGGATCTTTTACGTTTCATGGTTCAGGTGCAGGAGTGGTCCTTATTACTCCTTCGGGTGATCCTATACCGCAGGCTTTCCGCCTGGCCTTCCCTTGCACGAACAACATTGCGGAATATGAAGCACTCATTGCAGGGATGAAGCTAGCCATCAAGTGGAATATTCAACATGTTAAGGTTGTAGGTGATTCGCAGCTAATCATCAAATAGGTTAATGATGAGTATAAAGTTAAGGATGATAAGCTCATACCTTACAAAAAGTTAGTGGAAACTCTAAAGGAGTATTTTGTGCGCATCACCTTTGAGCAGATTCCAAGAGCACAGAACAGATCGGCGGATGCCATGGCAACGGTGGGATCTATGCTTCGTATTCCACCAGGGAACAATGATATGCCATTCTTCGTAGAAAATCTACGCCAGCCCGCGTATGACATGCCAGAATCTTTCCTGGCTTGTGAGGTTGTTGGTCCCCATTCCCCATGGTATGAACCCATCTTCACCTATCTTAAGGACAGTACTTTCCCTCCCAATATCTCCCATTCTGAAAAGCAAAGCCTGATTCACCAGATAGCCCGTTACACCCTTTTAGGAGGTACACTTTATCGTCGTGGCTACGATGGGAATCTGTTACGTTGTCTGGATGTGACGGAGTCAATCCAGGCAATTAAAGAAGTACACGAAGGAGTATGCGGAGCACATACAAATGGAATGGTCTTGGCTAAGAAACTGTTAAGAGTAGGTTACTATTGGCCCACCATGGAAACTGATTGTTGTAATTATGTTAGAAAATGTGTGCTTTGCCAAAAGTATGGAAATTTCATCCATGCTCCATCGCAACCATTGCAACCAATCACTACCCCGTGGCCATTCTCTAAATGGGGACTTGATCTAATAGGGAAGCTTACTCCTACCTCATCTGATGGTCATACACATATCATCACAGCTACAGAATACTTTACAAAATGGGTGGAGGCTGTCCCTTTAACTTATGTCACAGGAGCACAGATTTCTAAATTCATCATGAATCACATTATTTGCCGATATGGTATCCCTGCAGCCATTGTCACAGATAATGGGAAGTCATTTAAGAACAAAACTGTGAAAGGCCTTTGCCAACGGTTCCAAATTAGATTAAAATGGTCCACGCCATATTACCCTCAGGGTAATGGACAAGCTGAGGCAACAAACAAGACTTTGGTAAGGATAATGGAGAAGATGGTTAGCAAAACCGGTCGAAACTGGCACCTACAAATCCACCCAGCCCTCTGGGCCTACCGAACATCAATTCACACTCCTACGGGTGCGACGCCATATTCCCTAGTGTTCGGGATAGAATCTATCATCCCTTTAGAGATTGAACTCCCATCCCTGCGAATTTCTCTTCAGGACTATTTGGATAAGGATGAAGATTATCGAGTGGCAAGATTGGCTGAGTTAGAGCTCCTAGATGAGAGGCGCATTCGCGCTCTTAATCACCTGAAGGTATATCAACACAGAATCTCCCGCAACTACAACAAGAGAATCATCCCTCGCCAGTTTGAGGTGGGTGATTTAGTTATGAAGGAGAACCAGTTCAACACCAGAGCAGAGTGAGAAAAGAAAGGGAAGTTCGAACCACACTGGTTAGGACCCTATGTCATAGTTGCCAAGTATGGCACAGGGGCATACAAGTTGGCTCACCCCAATGGTGATGAGCTCCGGGAGCCCATGAATGCCATGCATCTTAAGAGGTTTTATGCCTAAACATGGCACAAGAAAGTCATAAAAATCACAAAAAAAATCAAAAAATACAAAAACATCAAAAAAAAAAAAAAATAAAAAATCAGAAAAAGAAAAAGAGAAAACAGGTCGTCCACTAGTGAAAACCACGCAATTGTGGCACTTTGGACAAGTCCTTGGGTGAAAACCGGTTTCCGGCGCCTCGGGAGGATTCGTTGTTCACAAGCATTCTGTATTAGAAGGGTAGTTGTCTTTGGCCTGGACCTGGTTCTGCCTTCGAGTTTCCTTGTGCACACCATTCTGTCCAGCCTTGATCCGGCTTTGCCTTCTTCTATTCATCTGTGAGGGATGTGGTCTTTCGTTATTTCCCATCTTATGCTAGGGGCAACTCAACGAGTTCACCTTCTTGTTCATAAGCGCGTGGCTTCTGCCCTTGTATATTCCCCACCTAACGCTGGGGGCATCCATGCTTTCTTGGTTACCTGCACATAGCTTTGGAAAACTGTTAAAACCACAAAAACAATATAAAATTGTTTCGAGAAAAACACAAAAACAATAGAACATTGTTTCGAGAAAAACACAAAAACAATAGAACATTGTTTCGAGAAAACACAAAAACAATAGAAAATTGTTTCACAAAACACCAAAACAATATAAAATTGTTTCACAAAAACCTAAACAATAGAAAATCAGTTTATGAAAACATATCTTACAAAAACATTTACTTGCATTGTCTTGTTTTCTTGCTTTGCTTGTTGCTTGTATAGTGTTTTGCGTGCTCGCTTTTGAGTTGTTTGTTGCTTGGGTGTACTTTGTCATAGTTTATCTTTTCTTCCTTAGAATAGATTCATTCTTGCTTGTGCATATTGTAGTGGATTTCGACATGCTAGTGTGTTAATTCTTTCTTTCTTTCTTAATGCATTTGGTTGTGTTTTGTTACTTGTTAATAAGGCATGGTGATTCATGGTGTATTGCATTGATTCCTGGTGTTCTTTGTAGCATTTGGTTGTGTTTCTTGCATGTGCTCTGTTTTGTTATCATTCACATCACATTACCATCACTATCATCACATCTAGCATCATCTATACATCATATATAAACAAAAATGCTAAGTTTTACATCATGCATGTATACTAAGCTAATCATCACATATCATATCATCAATGGGGGCAAGAGGGGTTGCGCATAATCAAAAATCTATCCCCCCCGCACCAATATCATCATATCATCCCGACCATAGACATCAAAATAACACTTGAAAACAACATTTGATATTGTCTATAGATCTATCATCTACAATCTACAGCACGCCTCAAACGATCACGTGCGATCACCATCTCTCCTGAGTGTCAGAGCCTCACGGTAAGTTTTCTAAACTAAGCGGTTAAAATGAACTGATTGTGATGTTTTTACCCCCCCTGGGGGGTATATTAGCCTATTTTTCACTGATCAGACGGCCAGGACACCCGTTTCGCTCACCGTTTTCTCCTCTGTTCACTGTGGAATAATTATTTTTAATTAAATAATTATTTTTATCTTATTTTTCACTGTATTGGGGAATTTTTTGTCCAATACCCCTTTCTTCTCCCCCATACAATTTTATTGCTCCCTGGCGATTTTTATTCTTCTTCACACCCTCGTAAATAATTATTTTTCAAATAATTATTTTTTCTTCATTTTTCCACTAAACAAGGACATTATTTGTCGTTTGTTTCTCTTTTCTTCCACCTAGGGCACTTTCTGTTGCCCCTAGGCCCTTCACTTTCTTCTTCTACTTTATTCTATTGTTCACCATAGTTTGGAAAGCAAAAACAACAAAAACAATATAATATATATATATATATATATATATATATATCAAAAAAATCCAAAAACAAGGCAAAATTTTTCAAAAAATTCCTAAAAAGTAAAACACCCTACAAAATGGTAACTTGCTTCTTACGGCTGAAACTTGTGTCTTGCGCATGGTATTTTCTCCATATCCTGGTGGTTTGTCTCACATCTTCCCCGATTAATACGACTCGCGGATCACCGGATTCACAACCATTCACAAAAGCTAGTTGCTTGCTTCGTCTGTACTCTGGGGCACTTTTGGTTGCCTGGTGCTGTTTCGTTGCGCACAAACGCTTTTCATGGACCCCGTGTCCATTTTCCTTTCCCCTTGCATGTATCCTTGCTTGGGGCATCATTTTTAACCCTTGTCATCAATCACGAACTTGTGGATCTCTTCAGCACTGATAACAAAATATTTGTACAACTGTCTTGACCGTTGTTGGGTTGGATATGTGCGTTCGTACTTGTTTTCCCTGTTATATGAGCTTGTTTCCTTCTCGTATTGCATTGCATTATTTTATGTTGCATGGAGTTGGTACTTTCAGCAATGGACAATTTTTCGTAGTATGGATTTTCATGTCATTCTACCTTTGTCGTATGCTTATATTTTTCATAAGGACCGATGATGTAGTTCCTATGGCAATATGATGACATCAAATTTGTTCCAAACAAATAAGCAGCTAGAGGTTAAGCTCTTCTCTCCCCTCATCCATATTTCTTCTACACCACTTCCCTTTCACCCCTAATTCTCCCTCTCATCGGGGCATCCTGCCTCGTCCCCATTCTTCTACCTACTTCTCATCTTTTTCGATCGTCAATCAACTTCCTTCATCACCCCATCGACACTCGAGGGGGCATCTCTCCCTCCTACTAATTTTTCTTCTATCCCTTCAAAATCTCTTATGTCTACTATCTTTGAAGTGGCATCACTTACGCCACCCCAAAGAGGGGCAAATGTAGACACCTATAATTACACCCAAGCAATTTAAATACTTAAATTGCGCTAATTATCCCCTTTCTCGCAAATCAACGACATATCGTCAAAAGCGCTCATTTTCCCTCATATCATCATTAATTAATTACACTAAGCTAATTAATTAAGTTTCCTATCCAACAAATACCCTAATTAACGACCTTCCGTTAATAAATCACCCCTTCTACCTAGACTAATTAATTATTATTAATTAATTAGTTTTCCCTTCCATTTAACCAATAAATCAATATTTAATTGATTTAATCCCCTTATAATAGCCTAAATCGCACTAATATTCTTCTAATTGGCTTCTATAAGCTTACACCTACCTATTAATTAATCACCTTTGATTAATTAAAATACCCCCAACTCCCATGACTTGCTAAACATGTATTAAACCCTTCTAAAGTAAGGTTACCTTTAATAAAGCAACCTTATCCATTCCTAATCATGTTTTACCTTTATCCCACATTCATGAGAATGTGTTGAATCCTTTATCCTTTGGGCTATATAAAGAGCCCTCCACCTACCTTTTTACTTACACCTAAACTCCTTAGAGAGCAAATGCAAAGCATATAGCAAAGAGACTAAGAGCTTGCACCTTGCCCTTTTGAGAGTTCATCATCTTGAAGAGTTAAGCCTCTTTCTTAAAGTGCTTGGGTCATATGGGAGGTGTCAAAAGGGTCTTGTAGCCCAACTTTGATTAGCCCCCATTCCTAGGTTCTTGGAACATTAAGGACAACTATTTTGATAGCCATGGAGCTTACTTAGGTCCATTCATTTATTTGTTGTTAGAGAATAGAGGAGTTAAGATATTTAACATTATTAGTTTCAAAGTTTGTATTTATGAATGCTAGCATCTAACCCTTGTTTAATTCTTATCATGATGGTGTTTATGCTTTGTTTTAGCTAGATTGTAGAACTATTTTAGGTGGTAGTTCTTGCTTCATTTGATTTAGCATTAAGCAAAGTATACATGCACACCGAGGGGCTCTGACGTGGACAAAGACATGAGCGAGCTTGATTTTTTGGTTGACGTTGTACACATTGACATCTACCATACACGTGGCTAAAACTGTACGCATTGTTATCTATCATGTTATGTGTCGTCGTACCACAGAAGTCCAGATTCTGCTCATGGGCTTGTGCACTGTGATCCAACTTTAGCAACGACTCTACTTTAGCCAAAATGCCTAAAACTTTGGAGGAAAAGGTCTGATTCCAAGGCAGATCGATTCACATTCGCGAACCGAATTTAAGATCTTGAAAAAATGAATGAGAAGGAGAGAAAAAAGAGGTTCCGAGTTGGATGCCTTCGGCAAACGGAATGACTCCATGCTTTTTTGTTTTATACTCATAATGGAGATGTTGGACTACATTCCCGGTGGTTGGGAAACTATCAACAAGTTGCCGGCAAGTCCCAAAAAGTTAGGGAGCCCTAAGTCGAAGGCTAAGGCTGTCATGTTTTCACAATCGGATAGTGCCTTGTTTACTCAGGGAAAATGCGTAAGTGGTTCTAGGTCATCAGATCGGGGTGATTAGTGAGGACATTAGCAACGGTTGGCCATTACAGGTCGCCGGGCATTCAGATGCATGAGTGCAGAACACACGTGAGAGTTTCCCTGTTTTTAAAATGAAAAAGGCATATTTGTATTAAAAGGCGTCCCTGTTTTTTAATCGAAAAGGTATTAGTATTAAAAGGCATTTAATCCGGATGAAAACGATGGTTGTAGTTTTTTCCATCCTCCCAAAGTTGATATTATTTTTTAGTTTGAAGTCCAATGCCCATAACCTGTTCATTACGAGTATGTGCAATTAGACGTATCATTCCCGAAAAACTTCTAGCACAGTCGTCCATGAGGTCGACCATACGTCCTCATCCTAGTGCCAATCAACGTTAGACTTGAAGGAGCCCAATGAATAGACGCCTCATCATGCAGGGGTTAAATTTGACGGCTGTTTAGACATTTTTCATGATTTTCGCTGTAAAATACTTGCAAATATTTGAAATAGCCGTGATATGTGACTTGCATATTTTAAGTATGACCGTCATTATATATATATATATATTTATATATAAAATATATAAAAATAATTAAATATATACAAATAATTTGATTTATAGTTTTTTAATAGTATAAAAATAACATTATTTTACATTTTTTAAGGACAATATTTAAAAATGACCGTCATCTAAAAATTGTTTGCTAGGCATAAGTGGCCGTCAAATTTAATCCCCCCTCATGCATGCATATGTATAGTATGGAGCATGGATATTTATGCTAGGCTAAGGGCGGGCCGGGGACTTTTGAGTTTTGACAGTCGTTTAAGCGGTATTCATGATATTAGCCGTAACGAAATAAAATACGACTTTGACCCATATTTTTAAGCCGAAAGGCATGTTCTATGTTAGAAATCCTGACCCTTTCTGACAAGCGATAGAGGCATCAACGACTAAAAATTTTTGGTTGACGAAATATGGATTTATATCTGTCGTTCACGTGGTCTCGAACAGTTGGGTTGGAGTGGTGGGTGTCTGATAACTGTCAGAAGCATGGCCTGTCCTAGGAGAGAGGAAATTATTAAACATCGATATTTAATGTAAAACAGAGAAGTTTTGTCACCTGTGCGGTTGTGCCATATGCAAAGCAAAGAAGAGATAGGACAAGTAGAAGTATGGTCACCCTTGCTTTGTGGCAGTGTATGGAATTGACCTCAACTGGTTGTTGTTTTTGGTTTGCACCATTCTGCTCTATTATCCTCGGCAAAGCTAAAGGTTCCTACTCGAATTTTCATTATTGGTCGTTGTGTGTTTCATCGCTGGGTTGAGCTTGTGAGATTTAACCTCCACAACTCACTAAGGGTTTGTAGCAACTCGGTTGCTATGTTCTTTAATTGTTGTGCCCTATTATATGTTAGGTTGGTCATTGCTATGGCTCGAGCTTGGGCTCGTGTATTTGTTCAATGGCTCGCCAGCGTGATACCCTAACTCGTTGTTTGATATTTTCTTTTATTTTTATCTCGGTCAGGGTTATATATATGTTTAACTTGCTTGGAGCGAGCTTTGCTTGACTCACTGAGGCCGCACTCTTAAACAACCCGCTTGTGGTTAGCCCAGCTTGTTGGGTTTGAGCCGGATCTTCAGCTCTAGCTTGACACAGTTGTTCAAGTTTTTCAAGCAGCTCACCCAGGGGTTTGCCTTTGCATTGTTTACCAGTGTTTGTTGGCTTGTCCCTTAGAAAATGTCGTGCATCCAAAGCTTGAGCTTGGTTGATTCGTGTATGGCCCGATTGGGGTTTCACTGTAGGAAGCTCATCTGCCATTTGTGCATTTTTCTTTGCCTGGAAAAGACGAGTTGGGGTGTGCCATGTTCTTTACTAGGTTTAAGTCGAGGCCTCTTGGGATCTCGCTAGTTGTGTGCTTGGGAGTTATTTTGCATAGCCCAGCTACATTGGATCATTGTGAACCTCACTGGCCTAGCCAACCCTTTACACCCAGCTCTTATGAGCTTCACTAGCTTGACCACTCTTTGGGGTAAGTCATATTTCTTTAAGTTCTACTCTGTTGCAGCTGTTTAAATTGAAGAAGCTTGGAGTTTGTATTTCATACCCAGATTTACTTGCATATTGACTGTCACCTGCAATCTTGTGCCAAAATACTCATTCAGAGATCTGAAAAATCTTGTATTTCTCATTTTGTCTTAAACATCTCTATTATTGCATATATATGGGACCTTGAAGGATTTTTTATTTTTCTTCCGAGTTCATGATTTGGTTTGGGTTTGCATGATTCATCGAGGTCTGAGTTGGGCTCTGTTTTCATGGCTCGCATGTGTATAAAAACCAGCTGTGGATATCATGTGCTCAGATGCTTAGCAGTATGAATTGTTTATCTCGCTATATGGGTTGACCTTACTTAATTTGCCACTCTTCCAATTGGGTTTTACATGGCTCGGTGTGTATACATTGCATGGCTTGCCTAAGGTAAGCACATCATTTCCTTCCACTTTCTGTTATAGTTGTTAGAACCTTAAAAAGTTGTAATCTTTACAGAAATCATTCAGGTATGTTCTCAAAGTTGTAACTTTATGGTTGATAAATTTTGCCACGGTATCTTGAAGCACATTCACAGATCACTTTGCTTACATGTATGGATAAATATGTGCCCACAACATGAATAAATAATTACATAATAGGATTGATTAACATAAGCATCACATAGTTACTATACATTTATAAAATCTTATAATTTTATAAAGGCTGGTTTTTTGGCATGGCTTCTTTGAGATTGCAATCTTTGACAAAGAAAATAGTCAATGAAAGTCATGAAAGTTTTACTCCAACAAAGAATGGAGCTTCCAAAGCTACCTTGAGTAACTCGGTGTAGAAACAATGAGGCAGACACAAATGTATAATACATCCAAATTCCTAAATTTGGAGCCATTCCCAAATGTCTCTAAATGGTTTTCCAGACCTTGAAACATATATTTTTTTTAATTTTATCAGGATTTAGTGTAGGGAGCATTCTGGTTGAACTAACACACGTAAATAACTATACATATTTAACAGTAATTCACATGCATTAGATTGTTGTATGACTACTAAATAAATGTAATGTCTCCTGTTTTTTTATAGGATCGACCAGAACCTGTAATCTTCAAAATAAAAATAATGATTCAAATTTACAAAACAATGAAAATAATGATTCGGATTTACAAATTCTTTACATATACCAACTGATAAACAAGAGGAAACGTAGTCTCTGCAACCAACAAAACGAATGTCACCAATTGTACAAGTTTGATATGCATGTGTAGGATGGAATTTACACCACTGATGAAGTGCACTTTGATGGCTGCATAGGCTATACAAGTGGCAGAGGTTGTTAAGATACCTTAAGAATCATAGTGTATAAATAAAAGGAGTCACCAATATTATTCATAATCTTATACTTGTGAACTTAAAATGTGTTCTTAGGTCCTTATATACATTTAAAATGAGAATAATTTCCTGCATATATAGATTAGGACAAATTTACCAACTATGATTTTTATCAAATAAATATTAGGATTGATTTAGTACCTATGCTTTTTATCAAATAGATATGACATAAATAGATTTTCTATGTACTCGGCATGGATGATAAAACTGTGAAAACCTACTAGAAATGAATAGCACAAATTTTCAATTACCATAATGACTACATTGTTTAATATTAGAGGCTAAAATAAAGTCTACAACACTCTACCTACAACAAATGATGGGGTCACCAGGAAGAAACGTGAATTTTTTAGAAAAGAAGAAATAAAGAGCATCAAATATGCTTCTAAATGACCTTGGTAATCCACAAGCATCCTCTACGCATTCTCCATGCCACTACATATACCAAAAGAAACAATGTAGACCTCACCATCACACCCAAAGGTTGGGCATTGAATTCACTATATAATTGTGTTGTAAAATAATCATGAATTCGCTATAGAATTATGTAGTGAAAAATGTATGGAGTATGACAAAAGAAAACAAATTTTTAATAGAATAATTCACCACAGTTTCGGGGTAAACGAGTAAATAAATAAGGGAATTATAATAAATGATTAAGGTAATTATTTAGTTAAAGAAGCATGGGAATGGCAAAATAATACTATAAACTTTGAATAGAAAAAATATACCATAGTTTCAAGGTAAATGAGTAAATAAATAAGGGTATGCCTATATTGTATAAAAACTCGTCACCAGAAAATGTAAGTACATGACAGTCGAGTTTCCTGATAACTATGTAATATTAGCACCAATAAATACATCCCAAACATTGGCCTATATAATTATTGGAGAAATAGGTGGAAAGGCAAGGGTCTATTTATTCGTGAGGTTGGTTGCAAAGCTTCAAACCTTAAGAGGTAAAGAAATTGGAACATATATAGGAAAAGAGTGAAGGATAAATTTTAAATCCACTTATACCCGTAAGAGGGCCTCGTGTAGTTTTTGAGGAACCTAAAATTTTAGCTTAAGTTATTTAACTAGAGAGCTTTCTCTAATATTTTTAACCCTTTATTTAACATCAGCAACTTTGTGTAATATGAAATTTTGTATAAAATATACCTTTGAAGATCACATATTTCTGAGCACTCCTCAGCACGAAGAACAAGCAAATTACTTGAGCACTGTCACATCCAAGGCCTGTTTAATGGCAAGCTCCAGTCATCCAATTTTTTAATATCCGAAAAACCGCCTAAGACCTGAGCATGCAAATATTGTAGAAAGAGAAATGAAGAAGAATATGTTCGACTTGGAGCGGCGAGGATTGGGACGACAATGACAACTACTGTAGAGGTGGTGTGAAGTCCACAAACACAGTCCTCTTAGCAGGTGTATTTTTTTGAACGGGTCATGGCGATTGCACGCTGGGAACGAATGCAAAGCTTACGCATTAAGCAAGCTGAACGATGAGTTCTTTTGAAGAGCAACCGACCATATTGACTCATGATAAGATGATTATGGATCAATTGCAACATTACAGTGTGGGACAGTGAAGTGGTTTACTATGCAGAAGGGATGTACGTTAATGCGTGTAGAAATAGCTATATTGCACACTAATTATTTGGGATTTGATTTGTTGGGTGTTAATTTGATGAATTCATTGTGCAGAATAAACATTACCCACATTTTATAATAATGTGAAAAGGGTAGAGGGGGATTGTATTGTAATGTAGTTTTTTTTGGTTTAAGACATGTTTTGTTGAGAAGTTCATGGATACTTTTCAAAGTAACTTTTCCAACAGAATAAATACCCACCTTTCTTTTAATATATTTTCATTAATTTTATTTTTGGGTTGTGATGTTTTGGGTGTGTGGATAAATTTAGATTGGAGCCAGAATCCGGGTATTTCTTCAACATGCATTACTTTGAAGATCAAGTATAGGCAGGGGATTGGGAAGAGGTGGAAAGATACCTGTCTGGTTTCACAAAAGTGGATGACAATGGGTATTCCATGAAAAATTTCTTTGAGATCAAAAAACAGAAATATCTAGAAGCTCTTGACAAGTAAGTTTTCATTCCCTTAAATTTTTGTAAGTGCATACATTTATATATTTTAATTTAATATTTCGGATTAGTTTATTTAATAGATATTTTTAGAATCGTGACTTTGTTTATTTATTCATTTAAAAATATTTTTGGAATGTTTATTTATTTATTCGATTAGAAAAATGTTTATTTTTAGATATTTAAATAATGTTAGATGGTCTGGTAGTTGGTTATGGAAACATGATTTTAGATGGTGGGTATTTTTAGGCAAGATCAGGCTAGAGCTATGGAGATATTGGTGAAGGATCTCAACGTATTTTCTTCTCTTAATGAAGAGATTTTCAAGGAGATCACACAACTTCTAACTCTAGAGAACTTCAGGTACCATATTCATTTGAATATGATTTTATTATCAATTCTTTTTTAAAATGAGTTTGGTATCTTTTCATGGAATTGTAGTAATTTATTTTTTCTATTCAAATATATTTTGGTTTAATTTTTTTAGGCATTCATTTTTTATTAGATACATAGATATCAATGTGGATTGAAATCCTTAACGAAGGATGTGCTAGTGCATTTAATTAATACTTGTAATTTGTAGAACACCATTTATAAGGCAAATGATAAACAACAAAGGGTATTTATTACTACTTGTAATGGACTTGTTTATATTTTGAATTGGATTTAATGAAAGTCGGGTATGATGCATACAAGGAAAATGAACAATTGTCTAAATATGGGGAGGCCAAGTCTGGAGAAATGTTATGTTGTTGGAGCTTAAGAAACTAATAGAAGCTAATCCCCTGTTTCGGGAGAAGCTGCAATTTCCTGGCCTCAAAGCCTCTCTCCTTAGAACTCTCATAAATCAGAGGCAAGCTTAGCTTGCTGAGATTGTTTAGGAATTTTTTTTTGGTCAATGAATGTGATATAATATTGTTGAATTGAATAGTATCTGTGGGGTTTTAAGTAAAACATTGATTTAGTTTAAGTTATGGATATAATAAGGTTTGAGTTTGGTTTTGTTTTTTTCGTCAGTACATGTGTGCCTCCTAATGGAACTCGAGCACCTACCCCTTCAAATAATCCTCTTGTTAGGTTGTTACCAAAAGGAGCAACCTTTCGTGTTGCCTCACATGGTGTGAATCAATTGGTTCGGCTATTCCATTCTTTCAATTTCAAAAATTTGTTCATTTGTTTTGATTTATTAATCTTTCCTTATTGGTGTTAGCAAGGATGATTCTTATTTCATTTGATTTCAGCCATTTCAACCCACGAGTGTTCCTTCTGCCAGTTCTTTAGGATCGATGGCAAGTCCAAATCCTTCTGCTCCACATCCTGTTGTAGATACTGCATCTGTGTCTCTAACGGTGCCCCTAAAATGGAGGTGAGTTTACTTACAATATTCTTTAACATGGTTGCAAAAATAATAAACTGTGTTTTCGCTTAGAGGAATATTGAATAGGCTAAATGACATGGGCATTAACTTGCATCTCTTATGAGGTTCATTGGATAACTTAGTCCATTATAATACTCCAGTCTTTTGAAAGAATTGTATCATTTTTCTATATGATATTCCAAACTATAGAAATTTCAATTTTCTAATTCTATTAGTTGCATCAACGGATTTTCTAAAATGGCCTAGAACTCCACCATCAAATGTTCCTGTAGTAGACTATCAATTTGTTGATTCTGAACACCTTATGAAGTGCATCCTAACTGGTCAATCAGATGAGGTGAGTGCAAAGTGTTCTGGTGAAGTGAATTTTTTCTTTCATCTTCCTTCTTTGATAGCCACTACAAATCTCCCAACTAAACAATATTCATTCCAAGTTTTCTCAAAATTTGTTTTCCATTCTTCAACTAAATCACAGTTAATGGATCCATCTGATGTATAAATATTGGAACACTATTTTTGTCCATGAAACCCTGCCCTTAGCTGCTATTTTTGGGAGATTTCTTATTTTGTATTTCTATAATTTATTAGCTTTCATGGGACAACTGAGAACCTAAAATCGCAGCAACATACCCTCCTTGAAGTCCCTATGTAATGCCTTTCAAAGACATCCATTGTGCCACAATATGTTTTGTTGATTTTGACACTCTGTTATAGTATTTTTGTTGATTTTGATATTATGTTGCAATAGGTTTGGTTGATTTTGATTTGAAGTTCACAAACTCCTTTTGTAGATTTAAGAGGTCTTCAAGAAAGGTTGTCGTGTACTTGCACCTTGAAAGGAGTGAAGTATCGGTTAACTTTATGTGACCATTACTTTCTAGTTGACAAGTTGAGACGCTGAGTTGCTATGCAAATTTTCCTGGTTTAAATGTCATTTTAATATGTCTAAACCATTCATTTGTCAGATAATAAAGTATACTTAGATGTGTAATTATAGGTGATGGTTTTTGGCTATATATATATATATATATGATCATTTTCCAGTTTGTTGATTCCCTCAATTACTTGTTTATATCCATTGTGTCATTTGAAGATGATCATTTCAGAAAGTTTATGGTAGAAATTCAGTTCTAGATATTTTGATTTCTTCGAGTAATGTGTTATAAATCATTTTGAATGCTTTAACTCTTATTCTACTTCAATCTTCTCTATTGTTGTTCACTTTTGTTATTCATGCTTGAATGCTTCTTGAGCTATCAACTAACGAGTTTACATTTTTTTGCAGCGCAGATCTCTCATTGGAGGGATAGACATTTCTGTTCGCATTGACTTTCAATCCCACTTAGATTTCTACATCGTATGGCCTTGGAGTAACTTAGTTTTTAGAATTGTAATGTCTCCCACCTAAACAATATTCATTCCAAGTTTTCTCAAAAGTGTTTTCCATTCGTAAATTGAATCACAGTAAATGAATCCATCTGTTGTATAAATATCAGAACAGTTTTTCTGTCCATGGAACCTTTCTCTTAGCTGTTATTATTGGAAAGTTTCTTATTTTGTATTTCTGCAATTTATTATTTTTAATGGGACAGCTGAGCACCTAAAATTGACGCGATACACCCTCCACGAAATCCCTATGTAATTCATTGCGGAGACATCCTTCTACTACAATATGTTTTGTTTATTTTGAATTTTATCTATAATATTTTTTTGTTGATTTTGATATTTTGTTGCAATAGGTTCTGTTGATTTTGATTTGAAATTCACAATCAAGAAAGTTTTGTGTACTTGCACCTTGAAAGGAGTGAAGTAATGTTGAGCTTCACGTGGCCATTACTTTTTGGTTGAGGGATTGAGACACTTAGTTGCTATGCAATTTTTCCCGGTTTAAATGTCATTTTTGTATGTTTAAACCATTCATTTGTCATCCATCATATACTTCTTTTCAACAAAGAGGGTAGTATATCGTGATACTATTCAGTTGAAAGACTTGGGAACATAGTAATGTCAAAAGACATATTCCACTGTTTGTTCCTTCTTATGAATGACACATTTGTCATTGTTAAAGTTATTCACCATTAAGACTATGATGTATGGTGAGGCAACCGTGTCCTCTGTAAATTAAAGAAATTTGTGGTTATCATACAACCTGACATTTTTTCACCCATCATTCCTCAGTATACCATAGCTTATGTCTCTTATGAACATGTTGGGTAGGAATCTAGGATTAATCTTGTCTTACATGGTCCTTGAATTCCCTAAGGATAATCGGAAAAATAGATTCAGAAATGTTTTGTATAATAGTTGGTAGCTTAATTCAATACATGTAAAAAATTGTTGGCGTTCATAAATTGAGGGCAGCTAATAGATAGAGGTAATGATCTATTTTATTACACTGAAGGTGTTAGACAATAGGATCGAGCACTTCTATTCGATTTTCCTATTTTTGGACCATGAATTAATTTAGTTTAATTTCATTCTTCAAATCAATATCTACCTAAATATGGAAATGATCTTGGTGTGCTTGATCCTCTTTCTTTAACATCTTTTCAATACTCCTTTAAACATGTCCAATATATTCTAATTGATGAAAGGAGTTTTATCGACCCAAGCTTGCTTGGTAAAATTGATTGTCGTGCCCAAACATTCTCGGTCAAATTGACTTCTGCCTTCAGAAAGCTTTCCCTTGTTCCAAAACATTTTCTTTCGGGAATATGTCTATCATCCTCTTTGGCGACCTTCACCAACTTCCACCTATCATGGACATGCCTCTATTTACCAACAATTCCTACGAGGCTAACCTATGGAAAGGCTTCATGACAACCATCTCCCTCAATGTAATCTTCAAGAAACATGGTTCCAGTTCTACACAAACATCATTTTGGAACTTATTACTCAAAATTCATACTTCTCTCCCTCTCTTTCAAGATTGGGAGATCCTTCTGTCAGGAACGCATTCCTACCTTTCTGAACAAGAAATTATTTAGTTCAAAGATGACTCCCATCTTTTTGCTAAAAATAGTCTAGTCAACAACCACAACCTTCAAATATTAAAGTCCCTTAACTCTCCTGTGGCTAGATCAATCCCTCTAACCATCAGACATGATGACTTCAGAGAGGCTGATGATGATCAATTGCGACACAAAGTTGTTTGAATCAACCAGAAATTCATGCTTTCTGCAAACTTGTCGGTGGAAACAAGAATTTTCAATATTGTTATTGGCTCTGTCATTGGCATAGTCAACGAATGCTCCTTTGATTCCTCCTAGTTTTCTTGTATTTGTTGTTGTCAGATTTGATCGATACTCACATTCTTTTACCTCCATTTTCCAAAGGTAATTGAGGACAACTACTTCTTTAAATGGCATGGGCATTTTCAACCCACAAATATCAAGGGCTTACTCTACAGTGAACCACTATTGACATAGGAGGAATATAAAGACAAGGCCTAACCTTCACGACTATATCATGAGTTCCCTCATTGTCGGCCCTTTGTACTTCTCCTCCTTTTTCATTCAACCGCTATAGAAAAAAGTCCTTCGCACCTCTACTTCAGTCACTCTTAATAGAGGAATCTTGCTTTCGATCCCTTCCTTCATCTCTCCTCTCTTGGACTCATATTTTGTTGCTCATTTCTCATTTCACCATGTTCATCCGGTTATTATATACCCCCTGCATTTATGTTAGTCTTTCCTTACATATTTAATTTTCCTTCTACTCGCTTTCGCCTCATACTTTCGACGTTTTCATCGCACACTCCACGTGTGATTGCTAGTTATATTGAAACATTTAATCACATAACCATATTCATCTTTTTTTGGTACTATGTTCATTTCTATATTCATCTTTATTATGATGCCTAAGGGAATAACGTATTCTTCACACAACAAATATTCATTTTGACAAAAGTCAATAAAACAAGTGCCGCAAGGCGGCCAGTTCTTGCCATCCAAGCTATGCAGATGTTAAATACTGAGAACCAGTGCTGTTGGGATCATGTTTGCATGCTGAGTTTGAATAAAACCTCTATAAGTGACTTAAAGCTAATAGAAAAACACATTGAAACTAGTCGTAGATTCAACAAATCCATTTGTGTGTATGCTCTAATCATTACAGCCCACAAGTCAAAAAAAAAATCCAGCAATTTTGTGAAACAGTTTACATGCCCTTGTGTACTCTTCCATTTTTTGGATGCACATCTACCCGGGCACTTGCAACCAAAACATCTAAATAAATGTCTAACATTTTATTCCCAGCTCAGAATCAATCTGCAGGTGCCAGAATAAGGGGTAGAATTCAATCTCGTATGGCAACAACAGGGAGCAATGAAATCATCAAATGTGGCATACAAAGGTAAAAAGGAAAAATTGCGGGATGTCTCGTCAAATCATGAACATCTTCAAGAAATCAACAAACTTCTTTGAATAAAACAAGGCATCTATAAGTGACTTAAAGCTAATATGTTTATCTTTATCTTGAAAACAGTCCAGAGCTCAAGTGGCAAAACACATCGACAGCAGCCCCGGATTTAACAAATTCATTTCGTGCATATGCTGTAATCATTACAGCCCACAAGCCATAATTTGTAAAGAGTAAAAAATTTTGCATTTATGACAGATTTCTGCACAGAACAATATCCGTTTAATCTATATATTCTGATAAACGGGAGAAGTTTGACAAAAAATATATACCAAAATTTAGATGGGAAAAACACAGATGCGATCAGTACATATTTTTTTATGTAAATGTTTTGCCTGAATATGGGAGGCCTTTACATAGCTTGAAATTCTATACAATAGTACCAAGTTCTGTAATGCGGGATGTAGAAAGGTGAATTATATATTTAGGATGTAAAGCATATACAACAGTCTGCGATTTCAAAATGTGACAACATTTGGAAGAGGTATGTGCCAAGTTCAAAATATTATGGTTGTATACAATGGGTGGTTTGTTGGAGTAGTATATTTTCTATAATATGTCAGCTGCTTTTGTCTATTCCTGCAGAAAAGCAAGAAAAGAGTATGAATGACAAGAAATTGAAAGCGGAGGAGATTGCATGAAACTTGTTGTGTAAAGAGTAGTTGAAAGAGTCACCTTAGTTGTTTTCCAGTTGGAAGAGGTATGTGCCAAGTTCAAAATATTATGGTTGTATACAATGGGTGGCTTTTCTCTATTCCTACGGAAAAGCAAGAAAAGAGTATGAGTGACAAGAAATTGAAAGCGGAGGAGATTGCATGAAACTTGTTATGCAAAGAGTAGTTGAAAGAGTCACCTTAGTTGTTTTCCAGTTGGAGCGCCATAATGGCATTTGTCTGGTGCATTGTAGAAGGTGTTTTTGACATTGTGTAGTATTTGGATTTTGATTTAATAGAAATTGGTTAGTGAAAAGTACAATGTATCGTGGTCACTCCAATATGTATCTGTTCTAACAATGTAATGCCTTTAAGGATTTGTTTTAGACCATATGTGGTCGATAATTGGTATTGAAGATGAAATTTGGCTTTGCTTGATGAAGTGCATTTGGTGAGTTCGCATATGATGAATGAGCGTTGTCTCGTTTGTTTATTTCTTGTTGATGTCAATATTGAAATCACCTATTATGTGCACGTTGTTTCTTGCTTGTGTATCTACCAAGGCTTTGTCAATTACACGAAGAATATCTGAAATAGATGCAGTTGGTGTTGCATAAAAGTTTATTATGGATATTTCTTTGTTATGAATGGTAACGGTTACAAGCAACGCTTCTACCTTATTTTCTCGGTATTCAATAGTTTCAATATTTGAAATATGTTTTTTCATGCAAATCATTATTCCATGTATGTGTCGCATAGAAATGGAATTGAAATGTTGTTGTAGTGTGTGTGTTTGTGTGGTCGGGGTATGCGTTTCTTGTAAACATAGTATGTCTACTTGCATTAAATCATAGTCTTTGAGTATGTCTTCAGCATGTGCTTTGAGGCTTCTTGTGTTCAAAGATGTAATGAGGAGCTCAGATTGGGATATAATTGTTTGCAAATCATTTTGCAATTGCCATGTCGAATTTTCCATGAGACGCATCATCTCTGCTGTTATCTCTTCGCTCACCTTAAAATTATTCATTTTCAACGGTGTTAGTAAGTACAAAGACTCAATATTTGTAACTCGGGATAGTGTTGTGTATGTTAGTCCATGTTGTGTGACACTAGCCGGGTTGAAGGCAAGTCCTTCCATTGTGAGGCCTTGGGATCTGTGTATTGTTCATGCACACGCTAATTGTATTGGAAATTATTTCTGCATTGTTAGGCGTGTTCGAGTTTAGGAATTTGGCGTTGGTTTAGTAATACGTAGGATTGGTATCTAACTCTTGTCTATCATATTGTCGTACAAGTGAGTGAGTTTTTTTGTCTACATATGCCCAATATGAGGGTCATTAAATTTTATCCATACTACGTCCATTTTGTTTAGAAGCGTGTACGATTTAAATATTCCATCAGATCCATTGACTAACCCATCTTGAATGTCATAATTACCAGTGAATATTTCTACAAGCATATTAGTTTTTAGTATAATAGTTGATGGTAGAGTGGCGGTGTGTTGATGTGGATGGTGTACATTGTACTCATTGTCCTCTTTGTCTATAGCATGTAGCGTAATTTGATGTCCAGGAGAAATGGATAACATTTGATTGTTGTGTTTTTTGACATCGTCGTTTTTGTAGAAGAGATATGGGAATTTTGGATCGATAGGAGGTGTTCGCAAGCATGATTTGTTCACATAAGATAAGTCAGACTCTGTTTGTTTTCCTGTGCGCATATGATTTAGGACATAAATGAATTTTTCATTTTTTTGACGCATTGTTTTGTTTAGTTGGTAGATTTTCACATTGTCTTTCCAAAAACAATACGGAATTTGTTGATCATTGAATGTAGGATAATGAAATATGAGGGAGTCATGTACGGGTTGTGCTTGGTAAAAGTCTCCACAAAAGAGCATATTGATATTGCCAAAGTGTTCCGTGGGAGTATGCATTATATCTCGCAGTCGTTTGTCTATAAATTACAAGGATCTACAACCCACCAATGATATTTCGTCAATAAGAATGATTCGTATTTGTTGATATTGCTTTGATAATGTGTCTAATGATTCAGCAGTTAACGGTATCAAGTTTGTTCGATTGAATGGTAGTAGGAATGCAAAGTGTATTGTGACTCCACCAGCATTGTATGCAACCTTTCCTGTGTATGCTAGTATCAATCCTTTTGGTTTGAGTGGATCGTTGTCTACGAAATTGTCGTAGAAGCGTACAAGTGTCTAGTATATCAATTTTGTTGTAAATGTTTTCCATGTACCTGCACCTCCTGTTAGAAAGAGGTGGAATGGATTTGATGGGTCGAGTCACTTTTTTGTTGATATGTCTTTAATGATTGCTTGTTGTTCCCTGTTTAGCATTCTTCTCTTTTTGTAGTAGTCAATGGTTGAAGATATGAAGGGATGCTTCCCAATTTCAAATTTGATTTTCGTGTTTTTGTTTTTGTTGAAATGATATGTAAATTACAAATAAGATTTCAAGTCATATTATTCGTTGACATAATCATTTTCTGTAGGGTTTCTCATGTTGTCAGGAACATCATTATTTAGTTCTTGTTCTCTAGTCGCGTCATCGATGTCACCCCATGTAGGATTAAGTTGGAAAGTGAATTTAGATTCGTTGTGTTTGATAGTTTGTTCATGATATGCATATGCTTGTTTCCAAGTTGCAAATCCTTGTTGCACTGATCTCTCATCAATGACGAAGGGAACATATAGCAACAACTTTTCACGATAGTAGTTTTCATTATCAACTTCTTTGTTGTATCTGATATATCGTATGATGTTTTACTTTCTTTTCTTTTTTTTTCGTTGTTTCTTTGGTATTCTTACACAAATTTAGATAGGCAAATATGTGTTAGTGCAGCTGGTCGCTTGATGTAGTGATCTATAATCGATTGGCACATTATGTTATCTGATTCATCAAGCTCTTTACTCAAAAGCGTTGGCGGCTTGAGGACAAGTGTGCGTTGATCTGATGGACTCGTGTCTATGAAGACACATTTTCTAGAGCAACTATGCAATGGTAATGACAGAACAATGTGAACCGCTTACTGAGAAGAAATTTGTTGGGTGTTGAGCAGTGTGTTGCCTAGTTGTCACAACATTTCAATTGCATCGATATTTTTTTCTTGGTGGTCTTTTCTAATTTTTTGAAATGATTTTGTTGTTGACTTGTCAAGTTTAGTCATATACGATGTACAATAATGTGTTGCTCCATGTGCATTGAGCACATATTGGGCATCCGTGTTAGCTCTCCATAGTTGAGGAACTTTTTTAGAAAAGCTATTGGTCCATGTATGTGAAGGTTTTCGTGTCAAAAAAATCCTTGGTTGTTTTAGTGTGCTTTTTATTCCCTGTATATATTCTAGCTCATTGATTTTTAATTCTGCCAGGAACATGTCAAAGGTGTCTTCTTTTTTATATCATTTTTTCTCTAACATAGCAAAAATTTCCTTTGCATTTTGAATTTCCAATTCCGTTGGTTGGTTGGAAGGCTCAAGGATCATGGTTCTTCTCATCGAAGGTATAGGGAAATTATATCTGCAATTTAATTTTGACTTTCTATAGCATCTTTTGGTGTGGTGATGTTCATGTAGTCTTGCAATATCAGCTTCCAGGTTGTCCATGTTGCAAGATATGTATTTGTTTACAAAAGATTCAATTTCATTATTCTCATTTTGTCCATAAATTGGTGCGTATTTGGTCCATACCAAGAAGTGTGTATGTTGATTTCCTCGGTTTTGGAATTATGTTATGGAGAAGTGATCTTGTATTGGTCCCAAAAATGATTCATCTTTGTATATCATCTGTACCAATGCTTTCAATCTGTAGTTGTAGTACCGTGTACAAGTGACAGGGTCCTTTCTTATAAGGAAGTCGTTGTCTACAGTGAGAAAGTGATGGTTTTGAGTAGATTTACATTTCTTTTCTTGTCTATGATACAATTCAGACAATGTTAATGTGAGTGGTTTCCAATTCTGCTCAGCACTTGTAAATGTCAAAAAGAAGGTTGGTGGACCTAACTGTCGTATCATTGCAAATGTGTTTCTTCGTAATTGTTGTAAATAATCTGGAGATGTGCGTATTTGTTTGAAGTCCATGTATCCAATATTTGATTCCAACATTTGTCCAAGTTTGGTTTGTATTTAACATCTCTTGCAAGTAACTTTCTACCTTTTAATTTTGCGTTTCTTATCCTCACCCACATGGTTCTCGACACCTGGCCTATGATAATCTTAAGCGCTTTGAAGAAAATGTTTGTTGTATGATAAGCAAAAGCACGATTTGCATGTTGCAATTCCCAATGTGCAATTTGAAGATATGAAAATGAATTCGTTATATTGTCAGGTCGAGGATCACCATAAAAAAGTGTTGGGAAATTCATTTCTTCAACAAATTTGTCTTTGAAAATACCAAGTGGATGTTGTCCTTCTGTAGGTGCAACTTGTATTAATTTATTTTGCAAATCACGAATGCAATGTGACTCTGTGAATCCATGCACCATGGTTTCATTCGGTGCATCTTCTTCGTCTTCACTGCTTGTGCTATCAATGTCTTGGAGCTCATCTCGAGTGTGGTTTTTTGTGTCAATATCATGAAATAGTCTCTTCCAATCCTTTTTGACATGTATTTTTTCCATTTGATATAAGTTTCTCTTACATAATTGTTGCAAAGCATGCATGATAATGTATGCTCGTACTTTGCCTTCTTTGAAAGGGTTTTTGTATTGAAGTCTTCTTTTAAGTTCCACTCCAATTGTATGTGTCTCGTCTAAGGATCATGGCAAGGCCTTTTGTATTATATTGGTATTGGAAGGGACATTGATGATTGCGCCAGTCATTCCTATTTGTGGTTTTTTGTATCCTAGCTCTCTTATTTGTGCAAATGCAATTCAAAGTGAAACAAGTCGCTCTTCAAGTTCGGTAAGCATTTTGACACATGACAAGGACTTGTTCAGTTTGATGTTGTCTAGTGATGCAAGTTTTGGCATCTTTCCAATTTTCAATGACTGTTTACACTTCTTGCATATTTGCTTACACATTATAGCTTTGTCCTTTTTAGCCAAAGTCATGTATGTTTGTTTTTCTAATTGAGTAAATTACACCACATTGTAGCTAAAATGCAATTGCTTGTAGATGGGACATGCATGTTTTGGTGTGTCTTGGATTTTTTTGTTAAATTTTGCAATGGGTGTATTTACATTGCGTCGTGTACTTATTATTGTAGTTTTTTTTGTTTCTAACAATAGACTTCAAATGACGAAGTGATGGTTTAATTATCCTTGGAATTAGATATTGTAGTTGATTATATGGTTTTGAATTTGCTTGTTGTGATTGTTCTTTGATTATTGTTGAATTACTACATCGAGCAATAGACTTCATGTAGCGGATGGATGTTTTACTTGGTGGTGTTGTCAAAGACAATCGTTGAGTATTTTGTTTAGTAATTGAGTCTTTTTGACGATTCATAGTTAGCGGTTCAAAGTGGACGTGTGTTGTTTCTGTTTCAAAATATATTATATTAAAAGTTGCTTTGGGTTGTGCGCAATTGAAATATGTGGTTAGAATTAATTTTTCACTCGATGACCACAAATTAATTGTTACATTGAGTAATAGAGATACCCATTCTAGGCAGAATTCTTTCCCCTCGATTTGCCCTTATTGGAAAAATGTTGCCAAGTTCACAAAGTAATCTTGCCAATTCGAAATTTTTGGTATCTTTCGAATGAAGTTGACTGTTAAGTGTTTTTCTAAGAGACGAAATGTTGCAGGATTTCTAGAAATTATTGCATTGCAGAATGATTGAGCGATGTAACGACGTAAGCACTGTATGTCGTATTCTCCATTCGTTAAGAGGCAAATTGAGCTGAATAAGCTCTCACCACAATCACAGGGGTGTGTAACTAGTCTAGACAATCCATAGTTATTTAATTGATTTGAAATGGCAGACCAATTCAATTCGATCTCGCCACAAGAGCGCGATAGTTGCACATGTGTCATTGGAAAATTGTAGTTGTCATTTTTTTTGCAATATAATGGTTCATAGTGACCTGCTAATGGATTTGTGTCATGGAATAAGATGTAGTACGGAAGTTGAGGACTATTTACATTAAATCGAAGGTAATTCATTTTTGTTGTAAAAGACCAAACACATATTTGTATATTCAACCATCTAGATAGCCAATTAATGCAAAAAGTGTCACCCCATAGTCCTGTTTCAGTTGTTTTGGAAAAAGGCAATGCAGATAATCGCATTCTGCGGAAATATGTTTCTATGTCATGTATTCCATGCATAATCTGCAATTGCATTGGGTCTAATTCCAGTTGATAAGATTTTAGTGCATCAGGTTCGCCTCTTTTTAAACAATTCAGAAAATGATCGATGATGCCATTACGTAGTTCTAAAGATGTATATTTAAAGTGTAGAAGCACTTGAAATGCGTCGAACAAGTAATCTCCCACATGGTAAGAAAATGTTGGTTCTCTTAGTAAGTTTTCTACACTTAAAGCGTCATCGATGGAAGCGTACTGGACTCTATGCATTCGTTTGTAGTCTTCTACAACTATTGGTTCGTCGCATGTTTGATTGGTTGTCGTTCTATATTGATCTATTGTTCGTTTACATTTTTTGTTTACAAACTCCATTGAGCACAAAAAGCAATAAACAAGTAATGTTTCGAATCCGTACCTTTGCGTAAGGTCTGCAAGTATTTTGTTTGTAATAAAACACTTAGTCGTGAACACCTGCAACATAGACAACACAATAACACAACATAAGATATTTAAAAATGACAGAATTTTATAAGATTCACTTTCAATTAAGATTGAAAAAGACAATACACTTGATTGTAAATTTAAATAGGAAAAAGAGTTATAATTTTGATTCTATAAAATTCCATATGTACAATTTATAAAGAAAAACAAATACTTATTATACAGATTGAAAAAAGCATTTATGTCAATATAAAATAAGTGTAATACAATATTTATCATACATTATGCCAAACACTTAGACAATAGTTATAATTTCCGCCAAGGTTGGGAAGGTCTCCTGCTGCTGCCTGTGCTGAAATGGTAAGGTTTTCTAGTACACATACTGTTGAGCTACCTTGTGAGAAACATGGAAGCTCTACTTTCCACTACACATAACTATAAATCCCCCATTTTTTTCTCTTTTTTTTTTAAAGTTTTAACAGTCGCGGTGCATAATAAATGTAATGAATGTACTTTTTTAGTATCAGTGCATAATGAATGTAGCAAAAACAAAACAAGGCAACTGGTGCCGTGATTGAATCCTCATAGTTGCCGATTTTCCAGTGACCAATAAGCTTAGCATTTACAACCTGGTTAATGTACAAATTTTATTTGAGTTCAATGAATTGCTCAAATGGTATGTCACAGTTGTGAAATAGTTTTAATTAGTGAAAATATTGCTCCTCCATGCAAATTCTTGCGTCTGACACTTATCTCTATCAAATATTTCTGAAATATGTTAACACTTTCATGTGTGAATGCGTTATCAGCTTTGTTGTTTTCCAGAATTAATCCATTACCCAGCACAATTGGTTTCAATATTGCAAAGACTTGGATACTCTATGCCATTTGTGGCCAAATGGTTTGCAAGAATTGTTTACACAATATAACTACCCATAATTCATCTTCGTTCAAAAGCTTTATGGACATATTTATTAAAATAGCTATTCATTACGGGGATTTCTATGTCTCCTGGAACAACAAAGACATGGTTTCCTTGAACAGTCGATACTTGCAGATTAAGTTTTAAGCCATTCTTTGGTGCTTTATAACCTATTTTACAATCTGCCTCTATTGAGTGTTGTCTCCTGTAGTCTCTAATTTTTGAAATTTTAAGCTTTCCATGGTTTTACTAGTCTCTTCATTGCACTAAACTTCCACATCTTGATATGTCAGATTTATCTGTTATACATTGATTTATACAAAGTAGACTTTTATAGTGTAAAGATTTTCCTTCCTCTCCTTCAATTTTATTAGGTGTTTTTGTCACAATCCTAGCTTCATAAGGAAACTTGAGCTAGTGACACATTTCCCCCAAATAGAATGTTTCACAGACTACAAAGAATTTATTTCATAATTTCCCGTTTCAACCTTGTTTGCTGGAGATTTTTTATACAATACGTTTGCATGCTTTCTTTTTCAAAAGCTTTTTAGGTTGATTCTATAGATGAACATCAAATTCAGGCCGTGGATTAGAAGAAGATTTCACTTGAAAGGTTGAATGAAAATTCAGTAACTTGATTTTCAAGAGCAAATGAAGTCGTTGCTATGGCAGTCGAGAAATTCCATGTCAGAGGAAAAGAAAATGCCAGAGGCTTATTAGACATGATGCTATTTGACTCAAATGTGAGTAATCTGGTTGGAATAGACAAACCAAACAGCCATGGTGTAATGCCCTTTCTTTGCCTCTCATCATCCATCTGGCAATGAAAAACTGAGAGGAACAATCAAAATGCTTAGTGAATCATCTCAAATCCAGCTTCAAAAAATTTCAACTTATAACTTCTTATAAACACGATAGTTCCACATTACTAAGAAAATCCAAACATTTCTAGAATACAGATGTGTGTCTCCTCAAAACCCACAAGGTCCTTAGCCAGATGGATGACTATTTAAAAAAAGAAATTTGAAATTCAGGTCGTACTCATCCCTTTCCTTTCTATGAGCAATGCATTTAGAGTTGGGATTCTCTTGCAAGTTCCATAAGAAAGGATCACTCTGCAATACTTTAAGACAGGGTTTTTGGCAAAAAATGCACACTGAAGCTGAATAAACAAGAATTGTTCTACAACAAAACAGAGGCGACTTTCAAGCAGCCTCATGTCCACTCAGCCTCTTGCAAATCGAAGAGCTAGGAATATGTTTTTTGAAATATAAATTTTTAGGTTTGTGAATAGTTTTAGAATTTAAATTAAGGCATCAGAAAGATAAATTCAAAAATTTAATTAAAATCTTTAAAGTTAGTAAAGTTGAAAAGTAAATAGTAATCTACGACTGCATATGCACTGAAAATAGAGGCGACTTTCAAGCAAACATCCATCTTTACAGTCTGCAATTTTCAGCGAGGAAATAAGACCACGTTTCTTTCAGGCATTTTGTCAAACAATTCACATGCTTCCTCATTTTGTGTACTCTGTCACGGATTTTGCAACTGAAACATACACGTGACCTGAAGTTCTTGAATGGCATATATGAAAGGAAGAATACAGAACAGGTGGGGGCGATTTACTGATTACCCAATAGACAGAGAGAAAACCTTGTTATTTTCATTCATTCCAAAACAAAATAGCAAAAACAAACTCGAATCATTTTGTGTATTCTGTCACGGATTTTGCAACTGAAACATTGGACAAAAGTCCCTTCTCCATAATGCTACGACAGATATCCATGCCCTAACCAAACATGATTATACACGCGATTCAAAATTCTGCCTGAAGTTCTTGGACGACATATATGAAAGGAAGAATACAGAACAGGTGGGGGCGATTTACTGATTACCCAACAAGAAATCGATTCACAGACATAAAACCTTGTTATTTTCATTCATTCCAAAACAAAATAGCAAAAACAAACTTGAACGATCCATGCCTAGATCAAGAGTTCCAGCAAAGCAAACCAGAAAACGTTCTTTACCTTTCTGTAAATACCAAATTTTCGTAACTGGGTATAGCTTCTCCAAGCTCGTGAATAGCTCGTTTAGCAGAGCTCAAACCAAACCAATGCAAAAAAAGAAAACAAACTGATTTTTCATGCGATAGCTTCTTGGAGAAGCTTCACAAATTTCTAGAAATTTAATGCTCATTAATTCAATTCAGTAGGCAAAATACTGTCAAAATCTGATATAAAAGATAAGGACACTTGTCACTTTCAAATTTTTTACTTTAAAATGTAACAAAATTGTTTTGGCAATAAGACTCCAAAATAGTCACATCACCCTTGAACACCAATCAAATGCCTAGAAAAATAAATATGTTAATTTTAAAAATGTTTGAAATTACTCATAACTTTACAATATGCCAAAGTTGAAAAAAATAAATGCATCTTATTGGCCACTTTTGCAAAATTAATCTGCACCATTGAAATGTATAGTATTCCTGGGGAAGGCAGGAACTAATAATACCATGTGTATTTAAGTGACACCTAAATAAAATTTCATGGTGCAAATATATATATATTTTTCAATTTGATTGGTTAATCCCTTTATTCCTTACTGTGCAAATGAATTGATTGGGGGTATCTTGTTTTCCCCCAAAAAATCTGTTTGAATTAGGGCGGTTTGTCAGGGTCAGTGGGCTGTATGTTGGAGACGGGTGGTTCGGCTTTTAGCGAACAGGCCTATCTCTTTGAAAACGAGGAGGAGCAGATCCGCACACGCGAACTATGTTGAGAGGCGGTCAAATCTTTGGTCGAGGTTTCGGCATTCAGGTTCAATATTGTCTGATTTTTTTTCCTCTATCTCTTTGGCGAATCTTTTCTTCAAACCTTCATCCTTCTTTGGCTTGAATTTTTTCTGAATTTTTCGTTTGCTAGGGCTAGGTTTACTAGGGTTTCTCGTGGCTCTACACTTCGCCTGAAAATAATGTTTATTGCATAGGGTTTTACCCACCATAACCTCTCTGTTACATCTCCACTGCTTGTCGTCCGATCTCTTACACCACTTGTCCTCCGTTGCAGAGTTTTTCATAGCCGCCTCCATGTCTCCAACAATTTTTGTTCTCTTTTCCAAGACCTTCTCCATCTCCGCAATAACGTTAGACCCCTCTGCCATGACCTCCTTCATCTCCACACCAATATTTTAAACCCTTCATAAACAACAAAACCTCCTCCAATTTATATCCAATAAATTATTGGTATTTCTCCGTCAATTGATATTAAGGGAACTACTATTTCTTCCCTACAATCACACAAAACCCTACGTAAATCTACCCCGAGGCCACTGCGAAAATCTATTAACAGTGTTAAATGCAGGGGCCTCTGAATTTTTCGATTGCAACGGAAATTTTGAGAGGGGAAACGAATCTTCCCAACCATGTTTTTAGAGCAACTTAATAGTGCCAGAGCACGTATGGCCCTTTGTTTTTGTTTTCCAGGAAATGCAGAGCCGAACCGCCGATGGATGGCAGTTCGTTGCAGTTGAAGCTATTCTAGAAGCCATTGAAAGGATACCATAAGGCCCCGAGAAGGTCGAGTTGCACCAACAATTCTTGAAGCTAGTAAACCATTGGATGAAACTAAAATGGCTTAAACTCCTTACAAAATCCAATTCCGAGGTAGTATAGTTTTAACTCAGATTGAATACTTTGATTTAACCATCCGTATAAATTCCTATATTAACTAAATTAAAAACTATGGATACAATTGGTTTGGAAATGGTTAGTTTTGTTCGATTTGTGTTTGGTTATATATCTGGTTTTGCTAGGCATGTGAATGTTTTGGCTAACTGTAAAGAGCATGCACAAACCGACGTGGCTCCTTATGGTCTCACCACCGAGGTCCGAGCCCAACCACTGAACGGAATCGTTCCCTCCCCTCGTTGACCGTCCTTTTTGTTAGCACCATTACTGCCAATGCCGGACCCGCGGGGCATCATAAATTAGTATGCAAACATCCTCCACTGTGGCAATGGATGACATGTTAATGATTAACACATCATCATTGTTTGAAATCCTCAATGCCCAATGGGAATCATAAATATTTGTGAAGTCATCGTTTACTCTCCCCCTCCGGGATGCACAAAATAAAAAAGTATATTATTCTATTGAATTCTTATTTCTATGTATCCAAAACTTACATCACTGCTGATGGTTAATTTCTTTTTTAGCAATATATGCCCAGTGAAGCATTTGTGCATATTGGGCTATGCAAATTTGTGTAACTTATATATAGAGAGTTGATATTGATTTTTCATTTTTTAAAGTCTTAGACCTTTTTCTAAATCTGTCATTTTTGTTTGATCTTATTCTTCAATGAATTAGCTGAGTATTGATAACATATATGTTTACAATGAATTTGAAAATTATATCACACATTTTAATGAAATGAAACTTGTCAACAATACAAATTTGAAATTTATTTATACAAGAATAAAAAAATTGTATATAAACATTATAGATATAATATAAACCACAATTCATATTCCAATTACATGCGTCAACATTTTACATACATATCTACACAAAACTCCTGTCAAATCTCCTCCATGCTTTGGTGTATGTAAAATATTTACTTCATAAACCTAAACTCTAAAAATACCATTCACTTTTCAATTAGTTTGAACACTTAGCATATATAATTCTCCCCCCGCATCTCGAAAATCATCTCCTTCAGGAATATTTGCCATACATAGCCTTGTTTTTATGATTATGTGGAAAAATACATGTGCCTGCATCATCAATTTTTCACTTTCCATACATAGCTGAATGGTTTTCCACGGATGCTTTTGCACTGTGAAAATTTTATTCACTTTCTGTACATTCCAAATGGTTTTCCACGGATACTTGTGCACTGTGAAAATTCTATCTTTTTTTGTTTCATCAGACACTGAATACTGGCTAACAATTCATTTTCACCCAGGCTGATTTCTGGTTAACAATTCATTTTCACCCAGGCTATAAAGTGTTGGAGATGGATGCAGAGGAATTTGGTGGCCCTGCTGTGGAGGAGGTGGAGTGCGACATGGATGCAGAGTAATTTGATGGCCCCGCTGTGGAGAAGGTGGGCTGCGACATGGATGCAGAGGAATTTGATGGCCCTGCTGTTGAGGAGAAGCTGGACTGCGACGTGGATGGAGTGAACAGGTACTGCATATTATCAACCTTCTTCATAAAAGCAGGTTTTTCTTGTGCTGCGTCTCTCAACATTGGCGAATGGCTGGCAAGCATTGATACAACATTAGACATGGACGGCCTCTTCGTTGGAGAATCATGAACGCACAGAAGGCTGATGTTTATCACTCTCAACACCTGTTCTGCATCGAACACTCCTTCCAGTCTTGGATCCACAATGCCCAACCCTTCATTTCCTAGATATAGTCTCCACGCCTGCAACAATAAACTTGTTAAACAGGGCACATGGATATTTCCAATCAAAAATCAAACCCTAATATTAGAGCTGTACCAAACGGGGTAGAAGCTGCATATCAGCTGGAAGGTTTGTTTGTATACACTTTCTACCGCTAACAATCTCCAGAACAACCACTCCGAAGCTGTACACATCCGCTTTTTCTGTTAATTGACCATGGACTGCATATTCTGGAGCCGTATAACCTCTGCAATTCAGGAGAAAGTGATTGATTAATTTGCAGTTTTACTGAAAGAAAAGGACTCATCTGGAACTAAATAATCTTACAGTGTTCCCCCGGCCGTTGTAGTGAGATGGGTTCTATCATGAGGGAAGAGTCTCGCCAATCCGAAATCTGCAATTTTAGGCTGAAATTTGCCGTCTAACAGAATGTTTGCGGCTTTAATGTCTCTGTGCACAATGCGGACATGAGAATGCTCGTGCAGATAGGCCAGACCTCGAGCTGTACCAAATATGATGTTGAAGCGTTCTTCCCAACTTAGGCAAATTCCTTCTTTCCCTGTAATCATAAGCAATTTTAGTAAATTGATCTCAATTCTTCCAAAAATATCTCAAAGCATTGATAGACCACGCTTGAAAAATTTGAAAAACATAGTTCTGAGAAAAAGGTCACTTTGATTTTCAATGTCTGGTAACAGGAAGAAAACTAATTTACATGTTTCTGCACATAGGATTTTGGAAAATTTCGCTTTCTATCAATACTTTCTTCCTGATAATGGACCACTGGATGTGATTATAAAGGTGAATTAAAAAAAATAAGAAATTGATTAACAGTTTTTTGCTACACCTATTTTCACATATTATGGACTGTGAAAACATAAAATCTTTCAATTAAATATTGTTTAGATGCAAACCAAAGAGATGTCCGTCGAGGCTTCGGTTTGCCATGTATTCGAACACGAGGAATCTTTGATTTTGTAGTGTGCAGCATCCAAGCACCGTAACCAGATTTCGATGGCTCACACTGCTGATAAGCTCCATTTCTGTTGAGAATTCGGTTATCTCTGAGCTCGACTCACTTGCAAACAGCCTCTTCACTGCTATTTCCCTCCCGTCTCTCAGCGTTCCCTGAAAATTCTCCAATATTTAATCTTGCAGTCAAATAAAAGCGAGGGCTACACCAATATTATCAGCGCAGAGAATTGACGGGTACCTTGTAAACCTCGCCGAAGCCCCCTTCGCCAATCTTGTCCCTGGAATTGAAATTTCCAGTTGCCTCTCTAAGCTCTTCATAATCAAACCACACAGATTTTCCCCCTAATTCTAATCCGCCTGTAGAGGGTTTTGTCAGCAAAGAATTTATTAAAATAAATAGCAAATTAATGAAAATAAAAACTGGAAATCACCTGGCCGAGCTCTCTTGTGCCATTTATTGCGCTTCCGAAGTCTGGACCAGACAAAGAAAGCAGCCGCTATTACTAAAACTGCTGCACCAATAACTCCTAAAATAATACCCACAGTTTTCGATTTTGATCCTCCTGAGAAATTTGTTGCTGCCAAATTGTATAGACATATGTTACAATTCAAGCATGAAACAAAGGAATTAAAATAATTGCGTCTTTGGGATCCTTTTAGTAAGAAGTTTGTTTAGTTACCGGCAATTCCATTGACAGAGAAGAAAGGGTTTGTGGCGTAACGCAAATAGCAACCGGCTACGAGGACTTGGCCTTCCGTAGATGGAAGGCAGTTTTGCATCAAATTTTGGGCTTGCTGCAGACATGTTTGGCAGTTTTGGGTTGTAAGCGATGGCCAGCATTGGGCGAGAGCGTATATGTTTGTGGATGAATCCGATTCCACAGTCCACGCAATCGCAAAGCTGTTATTAGTGAGGGCTTTGGCAACAGTCCCGCGAAGCAATTTCTCCGTTGTGTCAGAGAATTTTACCGCAGTGCTGTTGGAGGAAGAGCTGCAGTTAGAGTTGCCAGTATCCAAAGCCTGGTTAAAAAATGTAGAGTTCTCATAGCGCAAGAAACAGCCGTCGACAAAGAGTTGTCCTCCATTTTGGGTTGGGCAAAGCAGGTCGAGCTGCTCCTCTGCCTTTTCAAAACATTGGGTGCAGTGGGAGAGAGGCAAGTCAGCTCTGCACTGAGCAAGCCCATACACGGCGTCCGAGCCATTATCCTGCAAATCCGTTCCGAAACGGTTGGTTGAGATGTTTTTGCGAAGGGATTCCAAGACAAGGTTGCGATTTGCTCTGAAAACGGTAGCGTTTAGGAAGTTCAACGGACTGCAGCCGTGCAGAGTGACATTTTCATCTGCCATTAATTCGCTCGTCAAGGTCAGGAATACAAGCCCATACACTGTGATGAATAACATCATACCCTTTGAAAAATCAACACGTATGAAATTAAGTGCCTCCTTTCCTTTCCAGAAGATGCGCTGAAAACCCAATATTTTTTGGTTTATGCGGAGCCTGGTCTGGCAGTGGCCGTCACGTAACCTGTACTCTGGATTTCATGTACCCGGAAATTGACAGTCCATAACCTGCGTGATGGCATTCGGTGCTCGGGACGGTCTTTTATTTATTTATTCGGAACTCCGATTTTGACCAAGTATTAAATTGAGTGTTAAATGGATGATGGAACTTTGATACCAATGGAGCTCCTATTTTGACTATAACTTTGATAAGTTGAATATATTAATTTAATATTATCTTTGTAACGTGAATATATTAATTTAATATTATCTTTGTAACGTCAAAAATACCTTCTTCTTTTTTAAATAATATCTTTTCAATTATTTTTTAATTATATAATTGAGGATTGTCAATTACAAAGAATGATCAAATTAATATATAACAGTCTCCACTATATATATATATATATAAAAGAGTTCTTACATAAGATCAATTGAATATATTTATTATGATAATTTGATGAGGTGAAGTCTATAGTATCCTTGGGAAGGAACAAAAAATTGAATTATGGAGGTTATCATGAGGTGATAAAAATTGAATTGTGGAGGTTATCATTAGTTAATTTAAAATATACACTAGATTTGTATATATATATATATATTTAAAGTGTGTGCCAATATAAATTATAATAAATATCATTATTGATGTGTTTTTGAGAGTGTCATGTTGTTATCGAGAGGTGTTCCTAGAATCGCAGCAAAATAGTGTAATAGAGTTAGTTGTTTGCTTTTATTTTGGACATTAAATTTGACATCCATTTGACAATTCATCATTAAATTTGTCGTCTATTTGGTTGTCTTTTTCTAAAATATTGGAGAAGTTAATAAAAAAAATAGTAATATCTTGACCATACAGTATCTTTGGGTAATTTTTTTTCAAAGTAACTTTTTTAAACCAACACAATGTGCAACTAAATTGATATCACTTACTAAAAATCAATGGGAAATTAGTAGAGAATGTAATGAAGTTCAAGTTACTAATAAATGAGGTTTGTGAAAATATAACATAAATTTAACATCCATTTTAACACTTATCTTTTTTTTCTTTTTCTTAAAGAATCTAGTCAAAAAATAGTAAAATCTGGGCCATATTGTAGAGTCTCGGGCCTTTTTATCCTCAAATAAATTACTATGGTACCAACACAATGGTGTAGCTAGATTGATGCTATTTTTGACCACTCTTTTGGAAATTGGAAAACAATAATGGAGTTGTTAATCATGTGGTAAGTGAAAATATAACTTAATATGTATCAACATATTTCAAATAGATGTATTTAAGATATATGTACTTCCTATTTTTCATAAGTTGTTTACGGTGATAATATTTGACGAGCAACTTCACTTTCTATTTTCAACAAAAGGGTTTCTCATCTTTTTATGTGCTCTTGTATGCATCACATTTTTGTCATGTCCTCCTTTCGCTTCTATACCCCCATTATTCCATAACTAAAATCAAGACCACTTATGACACACATAATTTTCACTTTTAGAGCCCAACAAATGAGGGTTTAATGAAAGCTACATAATATTCAGCGTATAGTTCAAGCTTATAATGTTCACCATTCACATATAATACTATAATTGGAAAAGAACTTAGTAGATTTATTTCTTTCTTATAAGGAAAAGTTCAAACTACCCATCTAGGTTGAATTTCCCAGCTTGATGTTTTCCATTTGGGGATTCATTGTTCAAATTATCAAACCCTTAGGCCATTTTTTGTGTTTCAAATGCAACAAATTTTACTATGCTCAACCCCAAAAGGGGTTTGTGTTGAATTTGATCTTTCCTAAGACCTTGAAAAAACTATAGATTTCTAAGTCAGTGACAAATGTTGTACTTGAAGGAGCTTGGTATATCGATCTATTGAACACTTGATTTTATAATGTCAATCATCTAAGCACAAAATAATGGATTGCTTTCTCATGATTCCTATGAATCTTGCAATCGAACCCTTGACAAAGCATGGGACATATTTTGAGGAGACATAAAAGAATGGAAATTTCTTAACAAGAATAATAACTTGAATAATTTGTAGAATAAATGGGTTCCCAAGACAAATAATCATATGAATTTTGTGTTCATTGCTCCCAAGTCATGTCCAATTCTTGTGTGTATCAAAACTATAACGTTTATTTCATAAAATTGGGACATATTCCAGTGAATTAAGACTCCATTATTTCAATTATTGGAAGAAATCCATCTCTGTATTTGCGTATATCGGATTCTATTTTTGTCTATATTGGATTCCATTATTACTATTATCGGAATCCATTAGTAGCAATATTGGATTCCATATTGTCATTATTGGAATTATTCTAGTTCTAATTTCACTATTATTGGATTCCAATTTCACTGTTTTAAAGATTTTCAATGTTGAGAGTATGTAAGGCTAACAATTGCTAACTATTATTTGTTGAGTACGTTGTATTAAGGTGAGTGGTCGTTAACTCTTATAAGTAATGAGCCTCGAGGTAAGGTGAGTGGTCACTAACTCTTATAAGTCATAAGCCTCGATGTAAGGTGAGTGGTTGTTAACTCTTTTAAGTCATGAGCCTCGATGTAAGATGAGCAGTCGCTAACTCTTATAAGTCATGAGCATTGATCTAAGGTGAGCAGTCACTAACTCTTATAAGTCATGAGCCCATTGTTATAAATGAAAGTGAAAAAGCCTCGATGTAAGGTTACTTGTCGGTAACTATTATAAGTCATGATCTCGTTATTATTTAAGTGCAATCCTCGCACTCTGAAAATTGGGCTCACACTTTTAAATTCCGAGAGCCTCGCAGTTTCGAAGTGTGAGCCCCACGATCTTGAAAGTTCGAGAGACCTGCCACTTTCTAAGTGCGAGCCCCGCACTATGAAAAATTATGAGCCTAGCACTTTCGATGTGATATCCCCGCACTCTGAAGAATCTGAGCCTCGCACTCTGAAAGTGTGTGCTTCACCCTTTAAAAGTGCGAGCCCCGCACTTTCAAAGTTTTAGATTTGTACCTTGAAAGTGCGAAGTCTTGCACTCACACTTTCAGAGTGCGAATCTCAAACTTTGAAAGTGCGACGCACGCAATTTCGATGTTTAGTATGCATATATCCTTAAATTTGACTTTGGCCTTAAATGTCAGTGGTGTTATTTTGACTTCTGGTGGAACTCACAATAAAATTACGTTCTCACCCCGAAATATGCCTTGTAACAACTCAAGTATTATTTATTTAGATTGTACAAGTTCACTAGTGTTTATTATTATAACTTTATCTGTGAGTAATCATTAAAATTAAACAACAAATTTGGGAGTTTATGTATATCACAAATTCTATTACTCTGAAAGATAGTAGAATTTATGCTTGTAAATTGTTCCATTCTCCGTATAAACAATGAGTCACTTCCGTGAGCAAGAAAATGAAATAATACTTGACACAATGCAAGAAAACTCTTTGTGAAAAACGTTGTCTTACGCCCTCAGAGATACATTGAACCATTATTTTATAGTTTAAATCAATCAAAAAACTCATTGTGCCACAATTGTATTTTTTATGAGTCAAGAAATAACAAAACTGATCTGTCATCATCTTTACATTGAAAGATTCTATCTGTACATTTTAAATTTGTTACAAATTCATACATATACAGTTGTAAATCTTATATGAGGAGTCGTCGCCTTTTGTGGACAATTTTATTCGCACAAAACATGAATACATTTTTTGCCTCTAGAACGGGACTGTCGGTTTGGATACAAGTAGTGTTGAGTAAAGTAGCAATGGAGGTGCTATCAAAGTAGAGACTAGTATTTATGAGCATGCAGCAACGGAAGAGTGTACTACATATTTCTTATTCGGCCTTGATGTTCTTGTATATATTCTAGGTCAATGTAAAAAATGGTACCCACAACATAGGTATAGGTGTGGTGTTTGGCCGAGGAAATGCAATTGGCAATGCCAAAGTGTGAAAAATTTGCTTTGAAATTATAATTCAAAAGAATGTTAGAATTTTTCACATCCTTGTAAACAATGTGTGGGTTACAGTCATAATGAAGATATGGCTATCCTTCTTCAACACCACGAGAAAATTTTAGCCGATCGTTCCAGTCTAGCTTATTCTTCTTTGATGATCCTATATGAAAATAGGAAAATTAATAAAACACTTGTTAGATTTTTCAAATATCCATTTTACTATGAAGGTTAGAGGTTGATTGGACACTTCTATTTCAAAAATTGAATTTGCAATGTACATATTAATTTTTCTTCATAACATAATCATTTTACTCACATGTAGGATGTCTCACAGAATTTTGTTTACCGTGCAATCATAAAACACCAGGTTTCCAAGTGGAGAAAGCGAACATCCATTTAGAATCTCAAGATTCTGATGCTTGGTACTTCCAACTATTTCCGCACCAATTTCAAATGCAAGCAAGCTTAGTGGGTAGCGACTGTACATTCTCTTTATAGTGATTGGCTTAGAATTCTTTAGATCACATTTATAAAGATTGCTTGTAGCACCATATCCAATTACATATTTCTCTTTAACATTTTTTGTGATTGTCATTATGCCGTCGTACATGTAAAGAGCCATGTTTATGTGCAATATGACCAACCTTGGAGAACCTAAATGCAACAAATAGATATGTCGATAAAGAAATTATAATATGATATTTCTTTTTGATTTGTCATATGATAATCTATACAATATGAAATCATGTCTTGCCATGTTACTTTTAACACATAACTCCATTTTGTTTGCAGATACTTTTGCAAATACCTTTGGATGATTTGAACGGTACAGAGCTATAATTATGCACAATAGTAGTACTGAACCCTAACAGATGCAAACGATTTCTGTTTTTGAGATGGATGTTGTTCATTGATTTGGGCCACAATTTTGTTAGACAACATCATACATATCAAAGTTTGCCAAATTTTTGATAACAATAGAAGAATGTCTCTGGGACCTGAGCTATTTAAAAGATAGCTATTATTTCTTGCATCGGTTAATTGGTGATATCCAAAAACCATAAGAAACAAAACTAAATTGGCACGCAAAGAAAATTTGTGTTTATATCTACAACTTTATGAAGGAAAACATGAAAAAATTTAATGACAGGAATTTCCCTAGACAAATTGTTGTAGGAGAGGTTTCTGTAAAAGAAATAGAGCCATTTACATTATCTTCCATTATTAGGGAAAGAGAATTAAATTTATTCCTTTCTCAAAGACCTCCATAGCTTTCGAAAGTGAAGACCTCCAGGTTTCCACAATGATGTAGTGTAACTCAAATTTTTTTGAAGTGATGGGAAGATAGCCATCAATACACTATTAGCTCCTCTATCCCAAACTTGTACAGATTGTTTTTTACATTGACGGAAAGATATGAACTATAATATATTGATGCTAGCGGCTGCTAGTCTTCACTTCTAGCAACGAATTGACATCTTCAAACAAACCAAATTTAATAGTGATTAATTGTTGAAATTGCATAGTGCAATGCACAACAACTTCTTTTATTAATGATTTCTTAATTTTTATAGCTGAAGGAGGGTTGAAGGGTCACTTTCCATTTACATTATAGATATAATGAGAGGATCAATCTAAAAAGCCTGAATGATCCAACAATACTTTGGTGAAAAAATTCTTAACGACCTATGCCAAAAACACAAGTGGTTTGGAATTAAAAAAACCCCTAGACCAGTAAGATAGACATGATGATTTGGCAACAATACAACTGACAAGGCTATATAATAACTAAAACAAAGTTACAGCCTGACGGATTTTAGAAGCACTTATTTATTTGAATAAGATGACACCTCCATAACCTCCACTTTAATGGGGATGAAAATGGTTTCCACAGGCGGTTCTAGAAAAAAATGATCTTTTCCAGCAATAGCCTGACTCTTTAACGAATCGTATGCCTCACGACCTTCCTGGTGAAGAAGATCCCAACATACTAGCTCCTATTGCAATAGAGCAAAACATATCATCTAGGTTAAGAAATAGGAGTGAACTATCTCCCACCCTCGGTGTCTCACCCCATTTGGAAACACCATACATGAATCGTATTAGGATGTCAAACTGTTTGTATAACTCTAAAAAAATGGCCACATCCACAAAACCTTCCTGTTTATAATGAGCCTCAAATAGAAAGCTCCATGACGCACTCATGGTTTTGTCCATTTCCACTTCCATGCCAACCCTATACGCTAGCTTGATCTAGTGACGACCCATCTCCAAAGCTCAATCCTTCACCCGGTGTATGATAATAAGATGCCAAATGAACGTCAAAACAACTTCCACATTTACCCTGGACATCCCTCTAGAAAAATATAACCATCTCCAAATACTCCCTCAATAACAACCAGGTCTTGCTCTGTTTCAATTTGAAAAATGGATTTCAAATGCCGACATGAAATTTTGGTATAAAAATACCATTTCACGCACCGACGTGGAAAATTGCATGAAAGGCGACATTGGAAAGGCCATGACAAATGAAATGAAATCCAATGCAATAAACATGAAAGGTGTGAAAATAAGGAAGAGTGGATCGGTAAATATATGGAGTGATTATGCCATCACATTCTTGTAACTAATACAAGCTTGCTAGGGGATTTAATATCGTCCTTTATTGGAAAAGGTGATGAGTCTGGGTGATTAAAATATTTATTTCCAATCTTATCACGTGATTTTCTATAAAATCTTCCTTTTAGTACCTTCCCAATATATAAGATTTAAAGTCCAATCTGTAATTAACGAAAGTGTAAAAAAGGAATTTTATTCACACAAGTTTTTTGATGGAGGCGTTAGCAATAATATGAGAGTCACCTTCAATAATTAATTCATTACTATTAAATTCAATAACAACGGACCAATAATGTTCCAGCACTTTAATTTATCGATTCATACATTTATTAATTTACATTGGGTGGGATAAGTTCCGTAATCTACAGTCGGGAACAACCTCAGTAATCAATATCATGATACCACACAATTTAATCTTCAAACTATTAATAATCATTGAAAAATAAAAGTTTTATATTTGGTCCTTCGAGTAATCACAATAATTTTTACATATAATTTTGATTTACTAATTTGGGATTGATGATGTGATTTATTTATGAATAACATCTTATATTCTATTAACAAGTAAAATGATATAAGAATATTCACCAAAAAATTGGGCGGTATGGAAGCACACTCCAAAGCCACAAGTTCAAACTAGGCAAAAACAAATCCTAGGAGTACACCTGATTACAAAACATCACAAGACAGAAAATCAAAAATGTTAAGCCTCAGCTGTGAATTAATGACCAACATGGCGCATATCTTGATCATGCCATCAAGAGCCAGATAAATCTCGAGGATAGACAATTCCCTTATGTTACTTTCCTTCGAAATAAAAAATATCGGCGTGGTCTTGAACAAAAAAACTCATTACTTAAAATTTAATGAAAATAGTCTAAAACTTCCATACTGCATCTTGTTTCATGATACAAATCATATAGCTGGGCAATATAAACCACTATATTGGGAAAAAAATGATCGATATAATATTTTATTGATAGGGTTGGTTATGGACAATTCCTTCTACACAAATTATACGCAACATGCTTTCCAATAATATTATTTTCTCAATACCCTCTTCAGCATTGTCTGTAATAACACCTTCCGTACTTGCAAAACAACTACACAACCACACTTCTCTTACATCAATCAACATTATCAGCTTATATCAATCTAACAAACACATTCCAACAAAAAATATAGTCGTTATTCATGTTATTAATTATGTGATCATCATCTGGAAGAAGGCCACCCTTTTTTTCAGGGCTATCTTGCCAAAATAACTTCAAGGATTGGAGAGAGTTTGACACACGCATATAACACTTAGACCCAGTTTTTTAATTTTCATAGGCCTAAAAAAGTTTGTTCATTTTATCAAACACACCATTGGTCATACTATATTAGAAAAATTTGATCAATATAATAGAAGTCTGCCATTTAATACTACACTAGAACCTTGTTCACCTTCACCCTGCGTATGTGGTTTATCCTTTAGGTATATTTTCTTTGAAGGATGATTTTAAGAAAATATGCAAGGCCAAGACGAACATAACATGTCTTCAGGTTTAAATGATTTACATCTGTTACGATGATCTAACATTTCCATACTACGTGGCTATGTTAATTACAAGAAATTGTCAATCGTAGCAATATCAAGGCCTTCCCTCTCACTAACAACACTTAGCGGTTGCAAAAATTCTAGTTGTTAGTCATCCTTTTTGAAGGTTTGTATTCAAGGACCTTGTCTACCAAGGATAGTCCATCAAATATAATATAATTACAAATAATGACTTCAAACTTGTTGAGATTGTTTTTTTACATTGTTAAAATAGATTTGTCGACAATATAAAGGATATCAGCCTTCTCATCAACAAATAATTGACAAACATAAAACATCCATTGCTGAGCAATACACGTGTTCATCTTTGTCCCTCCATTTTTAGTAAAATGTTTATGACTATTTTGTTTAACGAGTTATTTATGGAAATATTCAGGGCCAAGATGACCAGGACACATCTTCACGTTTAAAATATGTACTTCTATTATTATGCTCTAATTCTTATCTTTTTCACAAAGACAAACAAATGATTTTTATTAGGTCGATATTTTAAAAAATAGAAACAATAGATCCTAGTGAGCACCAAACCACTCCTTTTAGTAAGTAATGTAGCTTAGCGGTCGCTATGCATTTTCTTTGATACGAAACGACATGAAAAATGCCTTGTGACGCCATTTCATCCATTCATACGATCTGTTATATGAGTGTTATTTTCTGTAAGTATCATAGCTTAGCAGTTGTTAAGCATTTTTTGTAATACAAACTTTTTTTAATTTCTATTTTCTTAATTAAGAAGCAATTTAGCCTAGAGGTTGCTAATCTATTCCTTTCTCATTTATCAATAAACAATAAGCGTAGAGGACTATGTTCTGTAAGCATTCGAGCTTAGCGGTCGCTAGGCATTTTTTTATACGAACTGCTTTTTGATCTCTATTTTCAAAATTAATAAATACTTTAGCCTTGAGGCCGCTAATCTATTATTTTCTCAAAAGACCTCCATAGCTTTCGATAGTAAACAATTTTTATATCTCACATATTTTGCATCTAAAAATTTCACAAAAAATGCCTAGCGCCCAATAATATTTATTACTATGATCTATTATTAGAGTGACTATGTTCGAAATAAGATATTGTTTAGCCTAGCTACCGATAAATCATTCCTTCCTGTAAGTAATTGAGCTTAGCGGTCGCTAAGCATTTGCTTTAATACGAATTGTTGTTTGATCTCTATATTCAAAATAAAAAATATGTTGAGCCTAGTAGTCGCTAATCTATTCCTCCTAACAACTAGCGGAGCTTAGCAGTTGCTAATCATTTTCATTGATGCACACCGATGTGTAAAAAATGAAAATACGCAAAGATGTGTGCCTAGCAGTCCCCATGGTGTTATATGAGCACCCTCAAAACATTTTTAGTAATAATCTTTCTTCCCGACTATGCAAAGACCTCCATAGCTTTCGATAATAAAAATTGTCCATATCTCACATATCTGGACCATCAAAATATATATATGGAAAATGCCTAGCGACCACTAATATCTATTACTATGATTTGTTCATAAATCATTTATGTTATCAAGAAATTATTTAGCCTATTTGCCGCATAATCATTCCTTCTGGTAAGTTTTGAAGCTTGGCGATCGCTAAGCATTTTATTTCACACCCACTGTTTGATTGATGTTGTTTAAGTAATTAAGCTTAGTGATCGCTAAGTAATTTACTTGATATGAAATGATATAAATTATATGTTAGACACAAAAGAACTTATGAGTAATATAGAAGTTGAGAAATCTTTTAATGGTATGTAGTGCCACACTTGGTTTTGGAAGGAATGTATAGTCAATAAGATAATATTATAGTTAATGAAAATACTAGCGTTATCAAAAAATTATAAAGATATTTATTTACATTGCTGGAAATGAAACCTAGGAGTTGTAGAGGCTAGTGACCACTAGGCTTCTGCTTAATCAAATAGATGGACAACATACGGACATGCAAATTTGTTCATTAACACTTGTTGAAGAGAATACCCTGATCCCCTATAAAGTTTAAGTATTTATTATTTTGAATTTGGTGTTGCAAAAATATCATTCTAATGGAGCTTAACGGTCGCTATTTTATTTCCTATCTATAAGGTACTCTCAAATTCTGGGTGAAGAGTAAAATTATGTTTTAGTTTTTCTAGAGTAAAGCGTAAATAACTCCAAAATATCAACAATCACGAGATATATTAGAAATTTCAGGCCACGTGGCAACATTTTAATGGATTACATTTACAACATAATAATGCAAATTTTTATGAGTAAAAAATATTTGTTAATTATATCGTTAATTAAAAATTTCTTAATAAATGTGTCAATTATATAATTGTGTAATTAATTGGTTCAAGCTTGCAAGATGCCACATTTTATTGGATTTTTTTTGAATTAACGCGGACGACTAGCTAAAAAATATCGAATTCGCATTTCCCGATAAAAATTCAACGTGAATAAACGTAGGTCCCGTATATTGCTCTCTTAACCATTGTGCCCCAAGTTTTTTGTTTCTAACGTTCAGCTTCTATTCATCTAAATGGTCTTTTATTATTCTTAAATTAGAGGATTTTTCTTTTCCCAGAAGTTCACAAAGAAACATTCTGCCAGTTCCTCATGCAAGCCACCACAAATTTTTAGTAGGTAGTATTAATAAATTTTATTTCCCCGTATCCCACGTTAAGTCCCCTGCAATTAACATTGACATTATACCTTATCCGGGTGAAGCAAATTTGCAAATAGATAATAAATGCCACTGCAATTAACAGAGGTCGTATATGCGCTTTCTTAAAATTTAAATTTTTTGTTTCACCCAATGTTCACTTTTATTTTCTAAATGGTTTTTTATTCATGAACTGAAATGTAGCAGAAGACATCCTGTCGTCACCTGCGCGAGATAGTCCGACAAAGAAACTTTTGTCGAATGTCCCCTTGTTCGCCGCACAAGTAGGTAGTATTAGATAAATTTGATTTCCCAGGAATCCCACGGTATCCCCCGAATCGAATGCACGATTATATTTAAGGAAGGAATATTGAAAGAGAATCCAGCGACTTGATAAAAACCAGATAATTAACGAGGCGTATATCGCTCTATTAAAATTGCTAATTTTTTTGCAAGTACTGCGCCTCCATTCGTGTGAGATGATATTATCTAGATCGATCCAATCTTTGGGATTAAGTGAGATATTTACGACATCTGGACCATCAACTTTCGCATTGGAAAGGAGAACGGCGACGGTATTGGCTTCTCTAAAAACACGATTTAAACTCCAATTTTCCAATTTGCCGAGCCAGAAAAGAATATTGGAAATGTAAAAATTTAGGTGCCAAGATAAATCAGAACCCTTAGAAATTACATGTATAATGACTTGAGAGTCTCCTTCCACCTGGAGACGTGCACAACCGCTAGAGACTGCTAATTTGATGCCTTCTAAGAGAGTTTGGACTTCGTCCAGATTACTCGAGCCATCGCTCAATGGGAGGGAACTAACAACTAAAACATTGCCAAGCTCATTTCTCACTAAACACCCTACCCCCAATTTATTTGGATTGCGCTAAGTTCAATATGTTATTTGAAGTGCATCACATGATATTCGAAGGATAACGGGTGCTAAGGTCATAGATTATTTTGTGGCGTTGGTGTAACATGACACAGTCTTGAGATTAGCGACTGCTAGGATAATTCTTGTCTTGTATTAAGGCCCTTCAAACCTAAAGCTATAAAGATTATTTTTTTACATTAATGGAAATATATCCTAGAATATATATACGCTAGCAGCCGCTAGTCGTCACTTCTACCAACAAATTGAAAACTTGAAACAAACCAAATTTAATAGTGAGTAATTGTTTAAATTTCTTACTGCAACACACAACATAAAATTCTACTAATGATTTCTTGTATTTTATAATTAAATGAGGGTTGAAGGGTCCCTTTCCCTTTACATTACAGATACAATGAGATGCAATAATTTGGTGTAAAACACAAGGGAAAATTCCAAAAACATAAGTGGTCGGGTATACAAAAAACCCCAGACCAATAAGCTAGACAATATGAATCGATAACAATGGAACTGTCAACGCTATACCAAAACCAAAACAAAGATACATCGTGACGGATTTTAGAAACACTTATTTATCTGAATTAGATGACATCTCCGTAACCTCGAAGTTAACGGGCAAGAAAACAGTTTCCGTTGGTGGTTCCAGAAAAAAGATGCTCTTTTCCAGCAGCAGCTTGGCTCTTTAACCAATCGTATGCCTCACAACTTGCGAAGAACATCCCAACATGTCGGTTTTTGTTGTAGCAAGGCACACATAACATCTAGGTTGGGAAAGTGGATTTACCTACCTCCCGTCGATGAGTTCTCGCCACATTTTTCCACTTCAAATAAGATGATTTAGGACGTCAAACCATTTGAAAAACTCTGCAAAAATGTCTGCATGCACCAAACCTTCTTGTATATAGCGAGCATCAGAAATAAAGAACCATGACGCACTCAAGGTTTTATCCATTTTCACTTCCATGCCAACCCTATACACTGGCTTGATCCAGTTATGACCCATTTCCAAAGCTCAATCATTCGTCGGATGAATGATAAGAAGATGACAAACGAACGTCGAAGAAACTTCCGCATTTACCCTCAGAAATCCCTCTAAAGAAAGATAATCATTTCCAAGAAAATCCCTCAATTTCAGCCAGGTCTTCCTCAGATTCAAACTAAAAAATAAATTTCAAACGGCGATACGATATTTTGGTATAAAATCCTATTTCACCCATAGCCGCTAAAAATTACATGAAAGGCAACATTGGTCCATCCATGACAGAATAAATGAAATCTCGTGAAAGAAACCTGAAAAGCGTGGAAATGTGAGGGAGCAATTAAATAAATATATGGAGCGAATATGCCATCGCATGCTTGATATTAATACAAGCTTTCCAACGGCTTTAATATCAACCTTTATTGGAAAAGGTGATGAGTCTGGCCAATCAACATATTTATTGTAAATCTTATAACAAAACGGTTGGCAAATCCATCGATTTTTCACAAAATCTGCCTATTTAGTAGTTATCTTAATAGATAAGATTTAAGGTCCAATCTAGAGTTAATGAGAGCATACAAAGGGAATTTTAATCACACAAGATTGATTATCCCCGAAAAGGTTTGCTTTTTAATGATGACGTTAGCAATAATATTGGAGTCACCTCCAATAATGTTTTTTTTTAATTTTTAAACGCTTTTCACTGGAGCTTAGAATCGGGGGGTTACGGGACCCCTCCCTTACAATAAAAACCCAGATAAGATACTACAAAACACAAGAACCAAAACTCCACAAATGGGGCCCACTGAAAAGGCCAAACAAAACAAGGAAGTGCAAAAAAACACCAAGATAGAGCCGTGAGTGAGATATAAACAACAATAGAGGGAACCATCGTCCTTTACGAAGATCTTAAATTCCTTCATATTCAAAATTACTTATTTTAAATCCCTTAAAAATATGTTCTCCACATAATTTATATGTGTAAAATAAAATCTGCATATTAGAAAAATCATGAACTATTAGGGGAGAGGGGCCTATAGGTGAACATTGTCTAATAGTTGACATGACTATTGATCACACAATACCTAATAGTTGTCATAGTACTATGTAGTAGCTATTTATTTTTGACATAATAATTATGTAGAGTAGCCAATTAGATCATGACATGTAAGAACTCTCATCCATGTACAAGTATACAAATTCAACATGTTCAAGCATTTTCACTCATATTCAAGTATTGGTTTCCACCATGGTTATAGTGTAACTCAAATTTTTTTATTTTAAATCAATTCAAAATATGGCTTTCCCTCCAATTGAACATTCCAAAGAAAAAATATAAGCTAACACAAATCTCAACTACATATTAGTGAAAAAATGACAATCCTATATGATAAACAATTGATTTTGTGTACCTCTTAACTTAGGGTGTACCACTTACAACCCCTCTCCCCTAAAGGGTATTTTGTTTAATTTTTTTTTATGATTATTAAGTATCTCTAACAACATCTTACATTAGGATTCATGATAACTAGATCATTTCCTTTACTATGATCTAAACTTGCCTAACTATGTGTCTATCTTTATTACCAGCCTTAAATAACGACACTTACCTTTCACTAACTAAGGGCATTTACCGGTTGTAAATCATTTTTGTTTATATGAAAATATATGGATTATGTTTTATGCACAAAATATCAAATGAGAAGTATATAAGGCATCAACCTTCTCAAAGGTATGTATTTAAGGACTTGGCTTTGCTAGGGATAGTTCAGCTAATATAAAATAATTACAAACAATGACAACAAAGTTGTTGAGATTGTTTCTTGCATCGTTAATATGGATTCCCCAATATTGTAGAGGCTAGCGGCCGCTAGCTTTCTAATCAACGAATAATTGGCAAACATAAAACAAACATTTCTCTTCACGACCTCTGATCCTTTATTCCTGATCAAGGTTCGTGTATATCTTCACCTTTGATGTTTAGTAAATTATTACAAACTATTTTGTTTAATAGGTAATTTATGAAAATATGTAGGGCCAAGATGAACAAGATACGTCTTCAAGTTTAAAATATGTACTTCTATTATTATGCTCCAACACCAATATTTTTCGATAATGTAGACATTGTATTTTTCATTGATTAAATACTTAGCAATCGCTAAAATTTTTCATTGATACATTAGCGGTCGCCAAGAATTTTCATTTCTTTGATGTTCCAAGACAAGAGAAGACAATTAATATTCAAAGACAAGATAAATATTTAACACTTTCCTGAATACACGTAATTAAAAATGTTTACCACTTTTTTGAATACACGTAATTAACACAAGAATATTTGAAGTGTATTACATATTATTCCTAGCCTAACATACTATCTTGATGTTGGTGGCCACTAGGATATTTGTTGTCTTTTATACGGGACAAGTAGTAACGACTTCATTGAAAACTGACTATGATCCATTATTGTCTTTTAAATTTTACAAGACTAGCGACCACCAGGGAGGATGCTTACTACATATATTTGATGTTCCAAGACAAGATAAGACAATAAATACTCCAAGACAAGAAACTTTTTTACGACTTTTTCTGAATATACGTGATTTGAAACGTAGATTCAAGAGAATACAATACACGTAGTCAAACACATAATCTTAAGCCTAGCTCCCACTAGGTAGATTGACCACTATAAGGATTCTAGCAGACACTAGGGTTTTCCATGATTTATTTGTTATTCGATCACTAATTTTAAAATAAGAAACTATTAAGGATTGATACCAAGAAACCATAAATTTCGATTACTAATTGAACCTATCGGCTATTAGAAATTTTCCTTTATACTAGCCGATTTCAATTATGTGATATACATGATATATCTTATCATAACTATAAAAGGCACCTAATTACAACACCCAAACACATCACGACATGTAATATTTGTTATTAAATAATTAATTCTCAACCCTTATCACCCATGTTGGATTCTAGGTTTTCACAATGATTTAGTGTAACTCAAATATGTTTTTTACAGTGATGGAAATATATAGATGCTAGCAGCCGCTAGTCTATACTTCTAGAAAAAAATTCACTACTTGAAATAAACCAAATTTAATAGTGACTAATTGTTTAAATTTCTTAGTACAACTCATAATTTTTTTTTATTAATGCTTTTTTGTTTTTTATAACTAAAGGAGGGTTGAAGCATGCCTGGTGACTGTTATGCTATTAATGTTTATTCCTATTGAATTTTAATATATGAAAATAATGACATCAAGATACTCCATCTCGTTGCTATTGCACTATTTAGAAACAATATTTGTCCTTTCTAATTACTTACGAAATATTAATTTGTTTAATTCCTTTTTTCAGCTAATATGTCTTCCATTGGCCGCACTCCATTCATGGAAATTCCTTTATTGCAGGAGAAGAGGATATGAAAAAGAGAGACAATGACTGATTTATAGAAATGCATTCCCCGGAAAATTACCACGGTGATTTGTGGTTATTTTTTGTTAATGAGGACGTTGTTAGTGAAGTCGGTATGGTACTAAATTCAAAATTTATTAATGAGTAAACATTTCTTATTCATGTTGAACGCATTGACGTTGTACTGAATAAGTTCCTTATTCTTGAGATGTAGTTGGAAGTTTTATTGTCTAAGAAATTGGAAATGAAGGCTTCTAGAGAAAATAAGGCGTGCTCTTATCTTAAATATGGTTGGAATTTGGGGAATTTCACACAGTAAAAACAAACAAGTTGTGGAAATGCCCTCAAATTTCATAAAAACATGAATTTTGTATTCAGAGAATTGTATAGAACCGAGGATACCTCTTCTGTTTTTCATTATTTGAATAGAAAAAAATTGCTTTTTCCACTGAAACATGCAAAGTTATTTACCTCGCTAAGGAGATATTGTTTGTCTAAATTAGAGATAGATCCATCTAATTCAAAGTTGCAAGGGATTAAAAATAATAACAAATCGGCTTTGATGTTGAAGAAAGTGACTAGTATATTTGAGCAAACAGAAACTTTAAGTTTTGAACACTTAAAATTGTTTTTGTTAAATGGTGATGCTTTTCCAATTGAAGTTTCTAGGTGTCGTTTGGCACCTCCATAATATCAATTACGTATTGTGCATGATGATAATGTTGACCTTCTTGTCTATTCAATGTTGATTAATGTTATTCCTATACTGAGGGATGCACTTCTTCTTCCCTTTTTATCTTCTACAAAGGAGCTTGTGCAACTCGAGGATCCAGATGACCTGAAAAGGGATTAAGTGTAGTTCTACATTCTTGATGGTCAACATACCATTTGTACCCAAAAAAAATGTTGGCTGCAAGAAAATACAAGTCATGACATACTAAGATGCAGTTTAGAAAGGCTCGCATTATATCTTCACACACTCCTTGCGAAGTCATTGTTAAAATTTTTCAGCAGCAAAACGATGTAAACAAAAATTGGATTGATACCAATTTTATTGATTTACTCTAGAAAACTCGAATGATTTGGAGAACCCTAGGATGTCCTTGGAGGTCCGGAGTGGGAAACTCAAATTCAGATGATTTGAAGGTAATGAAACTTAATTTTAACGTATTTTTTCTGAAAATTTAATTTTGTAATATGCAGAAAGTAAATATACTATTTCCTCTTTTAATGCAGTGTTTCGAGATGCAATGTATTGCTATTGTCAAAGTGTCTAAGATAGAGACCCTTCATGACAAAATGATATTTTTCTATTTACCTGAGGAAATATGGACAAAATTGACAACAATCATTGAGTTATTTAAATCCGATGGGATGGCTTGTTCTCCTTTTAAGGATAACCGATCTAACTTTCAACGAAATTCATTGGCAAGGTTCATGGCGAATTACTTCATCCCTACAAGAGGAATGACCGATGAGGAGATATCAATTCTACTAGATAAAGTAAAAGAAGGGAAAGTATGGATAAATTGCTCTATTGAAGTAGGCGTCATAGCTGAGACTTTAGATACTTATTGCAAAAGAGTAAAAGATGACAAAAATATGAGAATAAAATTTGTAAAATATATTAAAAATAAATATTTAGGTAATTGTGTATTGCCAGAATACACTGAAAAAAATATTGCTGAAAACTATGGTGTGCATAATTCTCACTATCGCCAGTTGTGTGTACTCTTGGGAGAAGATCCTACAGGAAAAAGAAAAGCTAATTCCGGAGGAAGTGAAAAATCGACAAAAAGAAAATTTGATGATGAACTAGCTGAGGTTCTCCCAGTAGCAGCTCAAACAATCATAGACTACTACGTGAGTGCAATGGAAGAAAATATTCGAACAAGGATGGAAGACACCGAAGACTTTATGTAGTGCCCACATTTTTCACACCCAAATACAACAGTAAAATACCAGGATAATTTTTTTTTTGACATACATTACTCACTACACCCAACACAACATGGGCCTCAAGTACAGAACTTGACTCGCATACGACAATCACCAAAAATCATCGACTCACATAGACACACGAAAATGACATAGGCATGCTGACACTACACTTTTCCCAATGGAAGGTTATTAGTAAAGATCCAACCACAAGAACATGGCTTCAGGAACGGCGAACCCACAACACATCATTTCCTTAAATGTATTTTTGGTTAAAGTTAACATTCCAAGGAAATTATGAGCTAGGATAATTTTTCTCGTGTGTCCACCCACATTTTCTTAAGTTTATTCCGCGGTTGAAAATACAATTCGACCTTCTCAAGTGGGCTTCTTATACTTTATATAAATTTCCATAACTGACATACATATTTGGCATAAATCAAATTGCATACAAAGTACTTAATTATCCTATTTTTATGTAAAAATATTCTTCTCCAACATTTATTTGATGTCTACAATTTTTACCCTTACAACTCAAGCGAAAGAGACTTGATGTCCAAAACGCAATCAAAGGATTTGACAGAGATATTAGATATAGGGCAGCTTTGCACCAAAATGATTCTCGATTCACACTGAATTTATTTCTCTACCATTGTTATTATAATTTGAAAACTTATTGAATTCCTATAAGATTTATATATATCTATATATACATATCTTTTGTTTTCTCAAAGTTTGGTTGCACCAAGGTGACTTATATTCTTTGAAACACATGATTATGTTTAATTAAGTTTTAAAGACTTCATGAGTTACCTCAATCCTAATCTTAAATCTCGTTCTCATCTTAGGATATGCTTATACATCACACTATGGTCTCGTTCATAGCATTGTTGTGTAATCAGGAGTTACAGAAGTATTTTACTACCATCTGGAAAGGGGTATATGGTCGGAAGAATTGTAAACCATACACGAACCACAAGTGACACCTCCTAATCAGCTGAGGTTTGGTTTCTTCCATTATGCACTCAATGACCTACGCCTCAACTATATAAGAGTTTAAGGCAGGTGGACAAAATTATACTAAACCACATTCAAGGACATACCAAGGTGTTATTTTGATAGAATCCAGGGTTACACCGCTTAGTCGTTCCTTCGAACAAGGACTCATAAGGTGACTTCTAAGGTGATCTTCAACACTCAGCCTGGTGTTGGACCTGAAGAGAGGACATTCTTCTCGTGATTACCAAAACTAGAAGGAAACCGCATACTCTGGATAGGGTTGGACCATGTTATTCCTAAAATATGGGTTCACGAAAATGTCGCTAAACCTAATGACTATGATGGGTAAACTCCAGCTAGGGTTTTATTTACCTAACCTAGGAGGTCTCATTGAGTGCAAGCTTAAGTTCGTTCTACGGTCTTAATTTTCTCATATGGAAAAAAGGGATCACACACATAGGCAAGCTATACACGAGTATTTTATTAGGGTTGAGTGTTCCCATTAAAACTCTTTAATGTGACTGCAATGTAAGAAGGTAACCCAATAATTAATTTAATCATTTATTAAATACTGAGAAGGTACTACAATGTATTAACTTCGATTTCATTTACTATATATATATATCAAATCTTTCTTTCGCCATACACAACTAAGAAATCAAATTGAACCGGTGAAATAGATGCACATTTCCTAAGATATCCCTAAAACTAGCATCTCATACATATTAACAATTTCAAATATAAATTTTCAGTAACAAGAGACGACACTATACAGTTATTCATTTTACAATGACCTGTAAAAATTTCAATAATAATAATTAAATTACACATCGCCCTTTGCGTCGTCATTCTTCCATCCTGCAAAACCCACGTGAGCATGATATCAGCGATAAATCGCTGGCATGGCATCCACCCTAATCAATCATAATTATCATTTTCCAGTTTCCCATTTACATCTAACAATAATTACAATTTGCAATCGAAATTTAAAAAAAAAGTCTAGAAACATGTAATCATTGCATTTCATTTTTCTTCATTTTATAAACCCGGGAGAGAGAAAGAGAAAGGAAGAGAGAGAGAAAACATCATTTTGTCAAAAGTTCCAATACATACGAAAAGTTTCATTATAGTGTTTTAAAAAGTTAATTACGTGTGTTAAAAGTTTCGAAAGGGGATTTGGCAACCCTACGAGGGTCCGCAGCTTTCTACTTTTACATTTTCTCACTAGTTACAAAAACGTTCAAAATGGGCTTAGAGGCTAAGAAAATGTTTCCAAAAGTTACCTTCCAATGAGAACGCCCTCCATGATTAACTTGCTACGTGTTCCTGGACATACCAAGAGTTCATAGAAACTGACGGAATTGAAAAAGAGCGCATGGTTTGTGTTTGACAGCTAGTTTTCTGGGGCCCTTGGTCGTAGTTCACCCAGTTGTAAAGAGACAAAAGTTAGCTTGAGTGGCCCAAAAACCGTGTCCCAAACAACATTCGACGGATGCGCATACAACGAAACTCTTCCTACTAGTTCCCCTATATAAGGAGAATTCATCAGAGTCGACGGGAAGGAGAACTAGAAAACCATGTTCAAACGGCGAGCGACAAGACAAAATTGGACCAGTTTGACCTTGTCAAACTGCGATTGGAGGCCTACAAAATGGCTTCTCCAACCTATCCCGAAAGGTGCTCTTTCCTACGCTGAATGTTCCATGCATTTTTCTAGTACAAACGCTAGAGGGTTTGTGAAGACGAAACGTGATTTCTCTTTCTGAGGTTCAACCGGTGGTCCCAAACGAAAGCCAACTTTTTAGTTTTAATAGCTCTCTACTGTTGTAAACCAGTGTAACATGGCTCTTATAAGGGTGTCAAAAGGATGTCATACGATCGTTTTGGGTCAAACCAAAAATCAAGGCGACTCCTCGTGTACCAGGGTACAAGAATGAAACTTCACATCTTGCTTCCAGAGTTGCGAAGGGTACTTAGTGAGTCGTCGAAAATTGTAAAATTTAACTATTTTAAGCAGGAATAAGGTCAACTAAATCAATGGAGAGTCAAGTTTGTCTGGATGATAAAATGATATTGAAGCGATCAAAAGGGTAAGAGTTTTCTAGATCATCTCGAAGCGAGGGTGATAGTTCATGTTTTAAAGTAGGCGAGTTATAATGGCTTCAAGAGTTGCGACATGACACTTTGTTGTTTTGCAATGAGTTGAAGGGACATTTAGCTGTATTTAAATTTCTAATAATTTAAAATTCTATTTAGTTGCAAAAGAGAACTAAAACACGAGAATTATGAGAGGTCAGGGAAGAAGGACCATGCTTGGAAACGATGAGCGAAAAGGAACAAGGGGCTTCAAGCAGTCTACACTCGTGATCCGTCGAGACCACCATTGTTGCCACATGATGCCAGGTAGTCACGTGCAAACCAAGCCATTCGTTGTGCACCCATGTCTCATCCAAACATAACCATTTCGTGTTTTCAAGAAGTCCTCCCGATCCAAGAGTCTGCATTTTCTATGTCGAACAAAACACACGCCTTTTCAACAAAATCCCCCTTTTTTTTGTGCATACGAATACTCTGACGAACAACTTTCAAATACAATGCATAGAAAGCGTTTCTTAATGGTTCTCACATAACAGTCCAAATGCCTTTTTAACAGACTCATTTCTTTTGCATATCCTGCTATCATTGCAGTCCAAGAGACCACCTCTTTCAGGCATTGTCGAACCATTTGCTTGCTTCCACATTTTCCATACATGTCTATCAAGGCATTCACAACTATTATATCTAACAAAAACCCACTTTCAATTGTTTTTTTTATGAATCTCCATTCCTTTTTCCAAACCTCCATTTTTGGTACACACAGGGAGGATGTTGGCAAAGGTTGCTGAGTTTGGTTTTACACCTACCAATTGCATTTGCTTGAAAATCTCTATGGCCCTTTCAAGAAGCCCATTTTGTGAGCATCCTGCAATGAAGGCATTCCATGAGACCACGTTCCTCTCAGGCATTGTATTGAAAAGGATGAAAGCCTCATCAAGAAGGCCATTTTGTGCATATCTTGCAATCATTGCAGTCCACGAGAATGCATCTCGTTGTATCATTTTGTCAAACAGCTCATGTGCCTTGTGTATGCTTCCACATTTTGCATACATGTCTATCAGAGCGTTCGCAACTATAACAGCTGACAAAAATCCGATTTTGATGATTCTTTGATGGATCTCCATACCCTGTTCCAAATCTTTCATTTTGGCACATGCTGGGAGGAGCTGGCATAAAGAACAATACAAAATACAACAAAAAAAGGTAGATTTCCAATATGTTTTGCTGGATGTTCATACGCTGTTCTAAAGCTCCCACTTGACAGCGGCTGGAAGGTCTCCTACAAGCCTGTTTAGCGCAACCATGTCTACCAGGGCAGTAGCAACTGCAACATCTGATAAAAACGTCTCTGTAGGTTCATGTTTTAGCAGCTGTTCATGTGGAGGTAAGAAAGGAGCTCGAGTTTTGACGCGGGGCTGAGAGGATGCTGGCGCGTGGCACTACACAGATCCAAAAATCCTCCATTTTGTCTTGATGCGCGTCCATACACTGTCCCCTAAGCTTTTGGCACCTGCAATGACCACTCAGGCCCGCCATGCTTCACCGTTTGCATCGAAACTCGCAGACCCCGCGTCCCTTAAGAAGAAATAACCTCCCTCATGCCCGGTGGATGCACATAATGGGTGTGGAGCTCTTCTCGCCCCCCCTTCTCTCCATGGCGGCGGCACCCTCTCTCTCTCCAACAAAACAACACGATGGACAGTCCCCCAACCTGCCCTAAACCCCGCCCACAACAAAAATCACGGGCTTTTACTAAATTTTAGTTCTTTTATTATTATTATTTTATTCATTTATGTTTTTTTAAAAAAGGAGGCATTACAATTTACCTGTCAATGTGCATATCCCTTCTAGCTCTAGTCAGCGATATGTTCTATTCCGTCAACTAATCCATTCAATGCAAAATGTGTGATCACATATTTATGTAATTTGACTAGTATACTCACTTTCGATGCAATAATGGACTTGCTTATAGTTGTCGGATCTAGTATGCCAAATTGTGTAATTATTGTCCTCATACCTGTTGTTTCTTCAAAAATGTTAAGAGAGACATTAAAAAAATACATACAAAAATTCAAAAAGAAGGGTGTTGGTTGTAGAATTTGATCTTTTGAAAACAAGCAATAGTCAGGGGACAACAGTCCCTCCTCTTTATGGGAGAGGTTCCCTTATTGAACACAAAAGAGAAAAACAAAAATTATTTACAATATAAACACTTGTTCAACATTTTGGTGGAGATTTTGATATTTTAGATGTCTTCCTCAAAATATTTTCAATACATAAGAAAGAAGAAAAGTCAGGACTAATATTCAGAAATTGAAGAGAGAATATCACTTTCAGACATATAGATAGCAGAGTAATATCTTACTGATGCTTAATAAAATAACATGATTTAAACTATGCATATAAAAACATAGGACATTCATGTATTAGACAAATATTTCCAAATACACATATATACTAAAAGACACAAAGTTCTTTCTTAAATACATAGCTTTATATGAATCAGATAAAGAACAAAAAGAGATAAAGCATGAGAGAGGGTAAAAAATTCTTCTGTATTGAATGGTTCAATGTTCTTTTACATCCAGATATCAAAATCTCGATCAAAATGTTAAACAAGTGTTTATATTGTAAATAAGTTTTTATTTTCTCTTTTGTGTTCAATAAAGAACCTCTCCCATAAAGAGGAGGGACTGATGTCCCCTGACTATTGCTTGTTTTCAAAATACCAAGGGGGCGCCAAAAATTGTTGGTTGTAGAATTTGATCTTTTGAAAACAAGAAACAGTCAGGGGACAATAGTCCCTCCTCTTTATGAGAGAGGTTCCCTTATTGAACACAAAAGAGAAAAGTAAAACTTATTTACAATATAAACACTTGTTCAACATTTTGATCGAGATTTTGATATCTGGATGTAAAATAACATTGAACTATTCAATACAAAAGAATTTTTCACCCTCTCTCATGCTTTATCTCTTTCTGTTCCTTATTTGATTCATATAAAGCTATGTGTATTTAAGCAAGAACTTTGTGTCTTTCAGTCGATAGGTGTATTTGGAACTTTGTGTCTAATATATGCATGCCCTGTGTTTTTATATGCATAGTTTAAATCTTGTTATTTTATTAAGTATCAGTAAGATATTAATATGCTATCTATATGTCTGAAAGTGCTCTTCTCTCTTCAGTTTTTGAATATCAGTCCTGAATTTTCCTCTTTCTTCTGTATTGAAAATCTTTTGAGGAAGACATCTAAAATATAAAAATCTCCACCAAAATGTTGAACAAGTGTTTATATTGTAAATAAGTTTTGCTTTTCTCTTTTGTGTTCAATAAGGTAACCTCTCCCATAAAGAGGAGGGATTGTTGTCCCCTGATTGTTACTTATTTTCAAAAGATCAAATTCTACAACCAACAAAGGGGGAATTATTAGTGGAAGGTTGTTACATATTTTATGACGGTAGTGGAAAATTTAAGAGGTTGTGTCTTATGTACACAATAACTGATGTGCACAATTGTGATGTTCACAATGGGGATATAGGAAAAATCACAATGGATTGGATGGATCATATTCCACAGTAAATTGTGACTGCAAGCAAAATTGGCCTATGAGGAAAGACACATCCTTTTCTTTACGAGATATCTTATGGGTTTTGGTCTCATATGTTCGCTAAAATCACTTCCAATAATTCTCTGGTTATAGTGTTGTACAACGGTAGTGTTGCAGTGTTGTTGTCCACTCAAAATTTCCCTACTTTTAAGAAGTTGAAAATTAAAAATTTTGAGGTTAAGTGTTTTCTCTGTTATCCTGGTAATGTGAAAAGTCGAGAAATTAGAAAAATCTACGTTTTTTGGGTCATCTTGTGTGTTTTTCGGGCCTGTCAGACATTTTTGTCCCGCGTCTCCCAGGTTCATTTGGGCTCTCTGTTCCCCGATCAGCCGGTTTACCCGAAGTCTATTCTTTTTGGGCCCATCGGAACTTTTCTTCCCAAAGGTCCCAAGTTCTCTTGGACCCGTTGTTCCCTTTTTGGCCGATTCGGCCGAGTCGCGTACTCCGCGTACTTTCGTCCCGCGTGTCCCAGGTTCATACGCGCTCTCTGTTCCCCGATCGGCCGATCTACCCGAAGTTAGTTCTTTTCGGGCCCGTCGGAATTTTGAGGTTAAGTGTTTTCTCTGTTATCCTGGTAATGTGAAAAGTCGAGAAATTGGAAAAATCTACGTTTTTTGGGTCATCTTGTGTGTTTTTCGGGCCTGTCAGACATTTTTGTCCCACGTGTCCCAGGTTCATTCAGGCTCTCTCCTCAGATTATTATCCTCAGGGAAATGGACAAGTAGAATCAACAAACAAAAATCTGGTGGCCATAATAAGGAAATTAGTCAACGAATCCCAACGGAACTGGCACAAGAAACTCTATGATGCTCTTTGGGCAGATAGGATCACACCTAAGAGAGCCATTGGAATGTCTCCTTTTCAGGTAGTATATGGAGTAGAAGCTCAATTGCTAGTAACAGTGGAGCTACCAGCCTTGCATCTAATGAAGGCCATTGAAGATACCAGTTTCAATGATTCTTTGGATAAGAGAATCATGTATCTCCACAAATTGAATGAGAATAGATTGAAAGTTGTTGATAGGATATCTGCCCATCAACAGAAAGTAAAGGTCCTATTTGATAAAAAGGCCAGGTTCAGAGATTTCAAAATTGGAGACATCGTTTTGCTATGGGATAAAAGGCATGAACCTCGTGGCAGCCATGGCAATTTTGATTCCCTTTGGCTCGGACCTTTCAAGATTAGGCACTTTGCTGGTGAGAATTCTTTTTACCTTGATTATATGGATGGTTCTTCTCTCCCACTTCCTTATAGTGGGTAGTACCTGAAATTGTTCAAGTCATAGGTGATTAGGAAGTCCTTTTGTATATTCTGTATAGCGTTTTGTTTTTCTTTCCCTTTGTTTTGGTGTGTTGTCCTCTGTATTGGTTTGATTCGATGAATCTGTGGCCCAATGGATAAGGTACTGGTCTGCTTCCCCAAGTTTTTCTAAATTCTTGCCTTGTCTCATTCTTTGAATCTATGCCAAGTCATCCCAAGAAGGAGCCAGCTGTTGTCCACTCAAAATTCCCCTGCTTTTAAGAAGTTGAAAATTAAAAATTTTGAGGTTAAGTGTCTTCTCTGTTATCCTGGTAATATGAAAAGTCGAGAAATTGGAAAAAACTACGTTTTTGGGTCATTTTGTGTGTTTTTTGGGCCTGTCAGACATTTTTGTCCCGCATGTCCCAGGTTCATATGGGCTCTCTGTTCCCCGATCTTCCGATTTACACGAAGTCAGTTCTTTTCGGGCCCGTCGGAACTTTTTGTCCCAAGTGTCCCAAGTTTGCCCGGACCCGTTATTCCCTTTTCGGCCGATTCAGCCGAGTCGCGTGTTCCGCGTACTTTCGTCCCACGTGTCCCAGGTTCATACGGGCATCTTATTCCCCCGATTCGGCCGATTCGTACCCGAAGTCACGTACTTTTCGCCCGTCGGAACTTTCACATCCCACATGTCCCAAAAGTTCATTTGTGCGTCTTATTCCCTTTTCGCCCGAATCGGCCGAAGTCGCGTACTTCCGCGCTTTCGCGTCCCTCGTGTCCCAAATGAACCAAGTGCCATTCGTGCTAATTTTTCCCGCTCTACCCGAATATCTTGCTTTTCAATTTGGTAGATATGTATTTAATGCACATTTATTGCCTTTCTCTCTCCTAAACGGCTATATAATGAAACTGTCCCCTTATGCGTTTTTACACACTGCTTTCATGCTATCTATTGTTCAAACCCTTGCAATCAAAATTCCTGCACGCGTATCCTTTCTCCCTACAATTCCATCCCAAGTCCAACCTGAAGCTTTGCTCTCCAAGTTACTATCAACATGAAGATTAAATTCCAGGGGCACGAACAAGTTTCACCACTCGAGTCTGCCGTTCCCGATATCGGGGATAGTGAAGTTCACCACCTTGATTTTGGGGATTTTTGGGAAAGGATGATAGACGCAAACCCTTCACCTATGGCACAGATGATTCATGACAGTGGTTTGGCTTTCATCCGGTGGCTTCCCTATCTCAGTGCAATGTGCAGATACAGTGCTCTCCTGCGGTGCTCATTTCAGTCCCTGACTCGAGTGAACTAACGAACGTGCATGGGGAACTCATTGCCAAACTTAGATGCCACCGCCATTGGCACTGCCCTAAGGATTCCTGAAATGGACAATTCTATAGTAATCTCTCAGAATCAAGGCACAGGCCCTTTTCGATCAAGACAGTGAGAACTATAAGGCGCGGGTGGCGAAGTCCTGGCTGAAAAACCCTAAGAAAGGGGGCATCTCGTCTGTCCAAGACTCTTTTTCTATGCTGGATTTCAATGAGGAATTGTCAGATTTTATAATCCTACTGGCTCAGGTCATGGGCTTACCCTCTACAAATGAGTTCCATTTTTGGATGTGCCCGCTTATCAATATGGTGTGCGAAGGAACTCAGAATATCAATTGGGCAGAGATCATCAGTATGAACCTAGCAGAGCAGCTGTCTAATGTACAGCAAACAAAGAAATTCTATATGACTTCATACCTGATGTATACTCTAGCAGCATCGAGGCAATGGTTTGGTTTCTCATACATCGATGCTCATAAGGGTGACCCTGTGTATGCCTACTGCCCGCAGTTCACCTTGGAAACCAGCAATCGCAATTTCAGGAGGGTGAATGATGCTTTCACCATGTACATTGTTCGGCTCCTTGAGAGTGACACAGTGAGGATATTTTCTGATGAAGCTATGAATCTGATATCGCATTACGGTGCCTATTTCATCCAATTTAGGAAATTTTCCTATATAAGGCTTGCTGGCTATGAGAGCACTCCTCTCAAGCTTCCTATGTTCTACAATGACAAAATGGCCCTAATATAAGTATGCAGGTAGCTGGATAAATTACACAGAACCTGCAGGGATAAGAAAATTACTGGCCTACACTTCCCTATCATCTTGGGAAACTACACCTGCAAAACAGCCCTGGATGCACAAAATATAGAAAGAGCCCTAGCTCCCATTACTGTCCATTTCTTCAGGCCAAGAACTTGCTTTGACTTGAAAATTTTTATTGAGCAGAACATCAAGATCACCTATCATCATAGGGTAGACACAGAGGACTATTGGGCTGACTGTGCTGATGATTTTGAAGCCAGAAGGAGGCATTATGGCAGGTTTTCCCTACAATTAATTCAAGAACTTGGCTTGTACCAAGTTCCTGAAGGGCTCCAAGATGATAATTCTGACCTGTACTCATATGAGTATGACAATGTGGTCAAGCACACTCCCTTGGAGGACTTGGATTGGTTCAAAAAGGAGAAGGATGATTTGGCTGAAATCCTAGCCCCAGTCTTAGTCAGGACCAAGATCTGGTTTGATAAGAAAGTTCGTGAGCACAGGAGACACTCAGGGGAATCCTCCTCCAAGGATGCTTCAACACCAAGGAAGGAAGCATCGACCACCCAGATCAGAAGCACCTATTTAAACCACTTCTGCCTCGTCAACTCAAGGACCTGCAGTCTCTACTCCTTCCTCATCCACCCAGGTGTATTAGAAGAAATTCAGAGAAGTTAAGAAGGAGCCTATGGAGGAATATCCCCTAAGGAAGCATGCAGAATTGCCTTCGGGACCAGAGAACATTATTTTTCTCAGTGAAAGTGAAGAAAATGAAGTGACAACTCCTGCAAGCACCCCTGAAGCCCCAATGGATAAGGATAAAGAAGTCCAGAGCACTGAACTTCCAAGCACTGTTGATTCCTCTGCACCAGGAGCCCCAAGCGCTCCACTCATATCTCAACTCGAGGCAATAGCAGTACAAACCTTGGGTGCCATGAGTTCTCTGTCTCTTGGCCCTCTTGCCCCACCTGCTTCTTCCTCCTCCTCTTTTGCATGGGTGCAACCTCTTATTAACAGTAGGAAGAGAAATTCTTCCTCCCGGACCTCAGGACCAAATTTGGATGCTGTGGCGGCCTTGTTAGGCACTACTCCTCCTTGCGCCAAAAAAGCCAGAATTACCTCCAGGATAGTGTCTGACACTCAGGGCTAGCAATTCCTGGAGATAGCCAAGCCTAAGGTAGATAAGCCAGAGCAAGATTTGCAAGCGTCTGATCTGGAACTCTCGAGGATTCCAATGGGAGAGTCTACCCCTGAAGGTGAGATCCATAATCTTCAGGAAACAGTCACCAGAGTCATTGGGAGGGTAGAGAAAGGGCAGCAAACTATTGAGCAGTTGGAGGAACAAGCCCAGATTCTTACAAGTTTCATCAAGTCCCTGTTGTCCAAGGATAAAGTTTTGGATCCTACCCCATTGACTACTCTTCCACCACCCGTAATTCTGAACCAGGACGAGGTGCAGAGTATCAAAGACATGCACAAGTATTCTGTCTATGGAAGGGATATGGAGGCCATGGTGGATGATATGCTGGTTGCAGGATTGAAACCTCATTGATGAAGCCTTCAAACTCCATGGGAAGGTGAGTAATTTGCAACAGAAGCTCTCCTCCACTATTGGGAGCATTGATAAAGAACTTAAACTTTGGAGCAGTTGCATAGTAGACCTTCGGCTAATGGGACAAACAGATGAAAATATTTTGATGGCAAGAAAGGTCTTCGAAGATGCCAAGGATAATTTGTCAAAGTCCTGGGTCTATAGCGTGGATTGGAAAATCAAGGTCCTGGAGGAGGCTTTTGGAGAATTAAGGAATAGCTGGCAGAAGGGTGAGGCCTTCAAAACACTAGTTGTATCTGCCTTTCAAAGATATACATTGCCATCTTCATGATGAGACTTCTGGTGTGCCTCTCTCTTTACAAGAAATCAAAGCTCAATTCAGAGCTTTTGTCAAAGGGGATCTATTCAAGGAAAGCTCCATTTCCAAAGAAAAAATGAAGGAAATCTGCTCTCTTCAATCTGCCATTGAAGAAGCAAATAAAGATTATCATACTCATGTCGAGTTCGATAAGGAAATGGAGAAGTGCCTCGGATTTTGGACTCAGTCTACCGCCAACACATCAGTCCCACGTGGCAGAGACATAGCCAAGGCATTGAAGAGATTTAGACAGCGGATCTTAAAGTTGGTGGGTCCCTCCCAGTCATAAGCACCTGTCTTCTTCTCCTAATTCTTCTCTTCTCTTCCCCTTCTTTCTCTCGGATTTGTTGTAATTAGTTGGGGTATTGCGATTAGCACCCCTTTAACTAATCATTAGTTAAAAGAAGTAGTTACCAAGAGTAACTGATTTGTAAACTATATAATGGCCTCTCCTCGCCATTTTGAAAGAAAGAAAGAACTTGGCTTATTTGTGAAAGTGTAAATAAATCTTGAAGAAATCAATACAGAAGGATTTTTCATTCTTTGTCTATCTGATTTCCTTTATCCCTAAGCTATTCATTTAATCTTGTTAGATCATTTGTCTGTATTATGCTGGGAAGATTTGTATTCTCGCAGATGTTATTTATAGAACTTTGTGTCTTTTTAAATTCCATCTTATTAATGTGATACAAATGATCTTATTCCAATTCGTTGTACCCTCGCATGCATAAGGAATTACTCTGTCATCTATAATTCTGAATGGTGCCTTTCTGCTCATTCTCGCATTTCCATTCCTCAGTCCTTTTGTAATTGATGATCCTTATTGAAAACACTTTCATGATATCCAAGTTCCACAATAAAACCATACTTTGTATATGTGTAAATAGGTTCGTTTCTGAATAAGGGAACCTCTCCCATTAAAGAGGAGGGACTTCTTGTCCCCTGACTGTTGCTCTTCTTGAAGTTCCTTTTTGACGACCAACACAGAGTCCAAAATTTGAGTATGACTCAGATCTATCTGCAAATCATTAGTTTTTGAATCACATGGTCCAATTTAATCGACTCTTACAACTTTGGTTTGGATCCTGAATCTTTCAGAGGTGTTCGAAACCCTTCAAGACAATTCCACCTTGTAGAAAGACTCTCGTGCTACACTAATGGACAAGTTTCCACATTAGTTCGGACTCACAGAATTCTATATTGATTATTACACCATGAAGTAGGCTTTATGCATTATTTCTAATTCAATAGAGGTATGAGCATCGTCTCTACACTTTACAAGGATCCTAAAACCCTACGAGACAAGGTCGACTAGCTCCTTATGTCAGAACCATGCATTTCCCAGTTGATTGCCCAAAGACCCGATTTTTCGTTAACTTGTTCCTGACCTCAATCAATCTCCACATAACTTCCAGTGGGATATACTTCTTATATAACTTAATTGATCTCCTAAAAATATTGTGGATGGTTTTAATCTGTCCTTCTTAGCTTCCGAGGGTTGTCCTTAAGTGATTAAAACTTCATAAATTCACCATTTTGGAAGCCTCTAATGGAGCACTGTTATTGGCTTACGATCATCACATGACCTCACATGAAAGAAATGCTAGGTACAATTATCTCCACATGAAACACAATTGAAAATCATGTTAGCATGTTCCTCTTGCCAAAAACGAAGGATGACATAGTTACGAAGTAGCTTAGCTGGAGGAAAGGTATTACCCTTGACTGGTCGCCAACATGGGATCTTTCAATTAGCGAGTTATGGTTGTCATTGAGCCAAAATTTTAAATTGGTTTCATTGCTAGAATATTTATTTACATGACAAATAAATTTCATTGTGGAATGTGATGCATTAAGCTATATAATGGGAGTAGTAATCATGGCTAAGGAAACCCCAACATATACTGTAAGAGTCACCATACTCAAATGGAAAAAATTGCTAACGAACCCACTAGTCACTGAGATAGGACAACTACATGGATATCCTTCATACTGTCATAATAATGGAAGTTGCCATCACATGATTTTTTTACATCGACTTCAAGGTTACTATTGAATTTATTATTAGTTATTAAATAGATTTAACATTGGAATAGAATGTTGAGGGGAAAAGCGAGGTAATCCAAAATGGAGTCACTATCAATATGTGTTAACATTATGAAATTTTGGAATCATCTACAAGAACTAGGAAATATAAAATGTGGTGAACTAATTGAGAAAAAATTACTCCTATGAAGGATGGGCCCATAACATGAATACTATGTGCCATGTCCATGTTATCAAGATGTTGAAGGGTTTTCTCTATGAGGCCAAAACCGAATCCTGCAGAATGAGTGATGATAATCTAGGTTCGGTGATTCATAATCTCAACTTGCGAGATGGGATTCAAGGACATATTTAAAGATACTGACAGCAAAATTTTATAGTGGAATTTTGGTCTAGCCATCTCTCTTGTGTACGAAGTTGATAAGTTGATTATAGTTGTTGCATAAAAATTAGCACTTGAATTGAAACCAATTATTATTTATAGGTAAGCGTACTCATCTCCAGTAGGGTAGACATTCAGAATCCTTGAAGACTTATCACATATATAAAAAAATATTTCTTTTGGAGAAGGAGTTTAGGGGTATTGTTTTTGAAGTTTTTGCAAACAGTCTATAATGTATTAAAATGGGCCCATAAGGGCAATACCCTCTAGAGAAATACAACCCTCAGCTATTTATGGCCAATGAATGAGAGGTTGTTTCAATGGATTTGTGTTATAATGTTGCAATTTGTATCATAAGGGAAAATTTTCATCATGGTACCGTGGTGAGGCTCACCAAATGATGCCCACTTTTGTTCCTTATCCAACCCATTTTCCTCCAACACATTAAATATATTATTTCATGGACATTAGTTCATAATGTTATATGGTACTCCCAATGATCATTGATTCGTACATGAAATGTGATCCTATCTTTACCCATTATTTGTATAGATTACTTTATTTTCAATTAGGCTAGGTATTTATATCTTGCACATAGTGATTGAGATCCTATTCATACTTTTCTAAGTCTGATGGGATAAGTAAAATTTGTCATTTATAATTAAATTCATATAAGGATATGTTATGTTGCTTAATCACTTTTGGAAGCTAAACAAGAAATATGAGTTGTTTTTATGGCTACCCCTAACAGAATGGTGGTACTAACAATTCCTTCCATATTCTTCCAAAATGTCTCCATGTTGTGGAATTTGTATGGGTACCAATCCTCATCCATCACATCTTCCTTAAGGGAGTGACCATAGGTTCCAATAATGGATGGACTACATTCAACACCAACAGGAAGTGTTGGCTAGCCATGCAAAGAGAACCTTGACATAGGAGATAAAGAGGGGACTAAATGAAGATAGTAAGCATGAATTCAGAAGAAGGGGATAAATTGAGAGGCAATATTAGAGGGTAGGTGATTGAGCAATCTTGTACGACTAACTAATTATACAATAAAATTGTCCTTAAAGACACAATTATAGAGGATAACTATTGTAATTATTGACGCTCTAACTATTAATATGCAATCCTTGCACAAGCAGTCTTGAATGAAAAGTATGGGAGTGTAAGCATAGGAAGCGGGATAGGAGTACCTAGATGATTTGTATGAATGGACAAGAAATGATATTTCATGGTCTGACTGCTTGAAGAAGATCACTAGGAAATAGATGTACGTCACTAGTCACTATAACTGAATTACCAAAGCTAGATGAATAGAGTCAGAGTCATTCTAGCGCCCAATGTGGGAAGAAAGGTCCATGGGCAATGGTGATTGCACACTGGATAAATGGTGACTACGTATAGGGGTGGGATTAAAGAGTGTTTGATCAAATGGAAAGAATTTGGCACAACGAGGATGCACAATTTCTCTCTATTGAATAACCTCATTTTTACACTAAGTATCTCAAAGTATACCTGTCAATATTGAGGAAAACATTGGTTTCAAGGGGAGGTGCATACATATTGCATCTTAACCTAATTACATGAAAATGCATAATAGGGAGTCATGTACTAATTGGACTTGTGGCTACCCCGATAGTGAACCTATGACTGAGATTTGCATTACATCTCAAATCTCTCATATAATTTAACATGGTGTGTAGTAGTGTGCTAGATTATGATGACCTCATGTAAGTTGCACTTGATAGTGGGTTATAGCTAGAATGTAGCAATGTAGTAGTATGTGTGGATGGAATATAATAGACTTCCCCTTCATATGTAGTGTATGCAGAGTTGATGCAACCTTTGTCCCTTGAATGGATGTTAGATGGATGCCTTTAGAGTGATTTAGTGCCTTTAGCGTGCAAGATTAGGTGATGATACTAATGCTTAGTGCTTGATCCTTGATTTTGAACACATAACTATGTATTTATATGATTTCCTTGTTTGAATTTCATAATTAACAACTGGAAGGTCATCCCATAAGTGAAAAGATGCCCAAAAGATAAAAGATACCCAAAAAGAGTGAGTAAGGTAGAAAAGGGTCAGGGGCACCCAAAGGGGACAACATCATCAGGGCGCTAGTGTCTAAAGCCATATAAGATAAATTAGTTAAATTTTGACGGGGTTGTAGGGTGTGTAAGACCAAAGATAAAACAAAAGACCCAGAAAAGAGGCCAAAGGTAGTTTTCAACCACTATTTTTCTTGCTTAGGAATCATGTAAATACTAACATTCTTTTAGGAACTAGAAATGTACCCAAGTGAGTGATTTTGTGTCTACACTTAATACTAAATCTAAAAATATCAATAACTATTATTCAATATAAATTATGTAATATTTATCCCAAAAATTAAAATATTTACCCTTTAATCAAAATATATATATTTAAACAATAAACAAAATTAAAAAAAATCAACATTATATAAATATTTATTTTTTATGTCAAAAGGTGTTGTCTCGGTTAGAAATCTCGACCTCTCTCTGACATGCACAATAAAAAAATTTGACTTTGTTATCGGCTTTATAGGGATGTCGATAAAATAAACCCTCTCCATCCACGTGAGTAGTCAAGAAGCTGGCCATTGAGTCTTTATCCTCTGTGGGTGAATAAAATGATGGCTTGGTCAATGACCACCAATCCGGATCGAGATGTTCTCTATTAGATAACATAAATTTGTGAAAATCCTTCTCTAGTTAGACCATGGACATCTTCATAAGACACTCTAAAAAGGAAAAAAACATGGAAGAAATTGTTTAGAAAATTATGATATCGATGGTTATGTGTATGAGCTTGGAGCTAAGCATAACTTATCAGATAATTATTCGTCCCACAACTCTCCCTTAAAGAATAGAAATTATAAGCAAAAATATGAGCAGGCAGTGAAATACTTTGGTGCACTGCATGTTGAATTCGATAATGTTGTCTAAGATAAAGGTTGTTTATTTATTGAGAAATGCTATACAACCCTTACTCGTATTCTTTAAATCTAAAGAGAAACCATAATCATATATGAGCTTTAAATTGACAACACAATGAACCCTAAATGCAAAGAAATGGATTTTTTAACATATGTTGACTTCAACATTCAACCAAAAAATATAATTTTTCCTTTCAAGTATTCATTGACAACACTTGGCTTTCTAAGATATCTCCAAACTATATTGTCAGGATGCCCTGCACACCATATCCCCTTTCTTCATCGAACATTTGACAAAATATGAAAATGTTACATATGTTCCTCCTCGTAAGAAATTTTGCTTCCTAAAAAAGGTTCCACCCAATAATATCCTCTCCTAATTTCATCTCCTCCCTCTAACCCCCTCTTCCTCCTTTTATGTTTTGGTCCCTCAAAATCAACGGCATCTTACACTGCCCCTTTAGCGTTCACATCGCACATTTCACTTGCGATTGCTAGTATTATATATCAATTCTTAAAACCAATTTTTCAAATAAAGTGGTATCCTAATATTTTTTTGATAAAAATCCACCCCTTATATGGCCTCTTAGAATAAGTAAAAACACCACTAACAAAAAATGGGTGCAAACACGTAAGAGGAGAAAATTGACCAAAAATCAAACCTACATAAAATTGGTAGTTCCATTGTTGAAACTAAAATTTTAAACATTTAAAGGTAAAAAATACCTCTAAGCATGTCGAAGGTTGTGACTTTGAGTAGGAGACTGTAAAACTAAAACGGTTCTAATGAAACCCAAAAGCATAGTGAATTATTGAAATATAAAATTTTATGACCTTCTTAGATCAATGGAATTATTATTAAATTTGAATAATATCAACCATCCCCAACTATTTGGATACACCAAAAAATAAATAAGATTATGGAGGACATGCATATCTAGACTTTGGTACGAGCGCAATACTCATGATCCATACTTTGCCGAAAGACATGAATGGGAAGGATCTTCTAGTTCATCTGATGATGATAGCGGTCCCAGTGTCCAATATAGTCCTTAAAAGCTATGATGACAAGCTTTGTTGTCATCTGTAACAAAGCTAGATAAGATTCCCCTTAAGTCTTATCGAAAGCATGATGGACCTCCCCACTATCTAAAGGCATTATCATGAGTGGCGTGTACTCATGCGTGTCTTCCTACTTTTTCCAAAGTGGGAATCTCTTGGTCACCTAGGTAGTCGGTTTCCGGTTTCTAGGTTTTCTCTTTGATCTAGTGAAAAGCCTCTCGCATTCCTATATATAGGCGTGTTAAGACTCATTCACTACACCGAAGATCAGGAGATTTGAGATTTTTAGAAATATCTTAAGTTTATAGGAAAAGTCTGCAAGTCTGTAAGTAATATAGTCTTGAAAAGTCTGTGCGTGTTAACTCTGGTAAATATTATGAATAGAAGTATTTAGTTTGCATTATAGCTTGAGTTATTGGAAAGTGGTATCAAAGCTGAGTTCTCTGTTTTACAGAGTGAAAGGATCTGTATGTATGTATGCGTGAAAGTGATTAATACAATTTACAAGTTTTGCATTCTATAGTTTCTGTCTTGAAGATTCTATTGCGTATTCTTTC